>ML415783.1:2304-41762 GCA_005239525.1 Nicotiana knightiana | reverse complement strand
ATATATATATATATATATATATATATGTTTCGGTAGGTCCCTTACCTGGCCTCGTCACTACTCGACCGAGGTTAGGCTTGTCACTTACTGGGTACCATTGTGGTGCACTCACGCCCTTCCTACACATGTTTTTTTTGTGCAGATCCAGGTACATCGTACCCGCCTCATCATTAGTGCAGTCGATGCAGCTTACTGGAGACTTCAAGGTACATTTGCCCGTGCATGTAGATCCTCGGAGTCCCCCTCTATCTGTTATGTTGTTTTCCTCCTTTATTTCCTTTAGACACTATGTATAGAAAGCATTTAGACAATTTCGTAAAGCTTGTGACTCGTGATTACCGGGTTTTGGAAATGTTTTTGATATTCGAGCAATGGTGTCCTTGTACATGCCGAGTGGCATTTTTATCAGTATATAATATTTATTGAAGTTTAGTTGTTAATTACTGCTTTATTTCCGTTATGTAAAAATTATTAGGCTTACCTATTTAGGTGTCGTCATGACATCTTACGGAGGGAGAAATGGGTCGTGACACAGTGATATTGTACTTAAATAACCATATTTTATAGCATCCAATGTGATTCACTTACGTGGGTATTTTAATCCCGTAAAATTCATGAAATCCTCTTCAAATCATTACTCAATCGAAAGCCCAAACGCCATCCGTTATCTATCACAATTACACCCTCATTGTACTACCAGGGCAGCATTCCACCTCTGTTACTAGTCTTAGACTCATTTGAGTTTATTCAGGCTATTTTGAGCTTTCTATAACTTAGAGAAACCATCATCTCTCTTGTTTCTATGGGCTTAATCCTGATGACTTATCCATTCTCGTCACTTTCTCACTTGCCCTTTCTTATCCTTAATCATGTCTTCCTAAAACTTTGTCGCTTTACCATACTTTACCTTTGGACCTACACATATCTATTTATATTACTTGTAACCTTTCTTCAACTTGCTTGCACCATACATTTCCTTGTGTTATTCTGGAACATCAAGAGAGGCATCATATTATCTCTAACTCTTATTTACTCTCTTAACTAGATCTCTTGATACCTAGAAACCATAGGCCACTAACGATGCTGTTATCATTCTTGGATATTGAATACCCGCGCTTCTAGTCTTCTATCCGCAGTATGGACTATTCACAACCTTCTGCATTTGAGTATCTCGTACGTTGTTCACTTTTACCTTACTTACCTAAAATATCGCCCCACATTCTTCTATCTCTTTCATAACCTCCCTTCCACATAGATATAATTCATATCCACAACTTGAAGCTCTATTATAATACGTGTACCTCTGGTGGATACACAATCCGGTGAGAGCTTTATACTGACTTCTTATGAGGCCGGTACTCTTCTAACTGGCTTTATCGTAGAGCCGTTATAGAATATGGTTGTTGTACTATCTCTCTTGAAATTTTGATATTTAAGAGTGATCCTGCAATGTTCTCAGTCATGATTTCTATAATTTTCTAGGTCCAGTAATCAGACTCCTAATTTACTTAGTTGATGTAATTCTTTAGTTTCCTCTTCCCTCTGATCAGCCTTTATGTAGGCTTAAGCTATCTTCTGATTTGCAGCTCATGGTATTACTTTAGCCTTATATGGACGCTATGGAATATCCAGTATACAATGTTCTACCAATTAAATCCTTTTTCTATGACCTGGACTCAATTCTTTCTTTTAAATTATACCGGAATCTTTTACGACTGTATGATTGTCAACATATATGTTGCATGGATAATACTCTGAAATCTTAAGTGTGTTCATAACATAACTAACTCTGGATCATTGACTGAATAATTCTTTTCGTTCCTTCTCAGCTTTCTTTAAACATAAGCTATTACTTTTCCTAGTCTTTCTACCCCCTTGTTGCATGCATACTTAACTTATCTTAGTTCCCACGCATGTCGGAGTTTTTGTGCAACTCATATGATCTCGAATCCTATTGTTACTTTTACTTCCCATTCATTAGCCGTGGTAGGTGCCACTTTCTTATAGAGTTCATATGATGTTGTAGTGAGATTGTTTTTACATGACCATTTCTCCTTCAAGTTACTATGTTTAGGTTGAGGCCTTCTTCCTTACTTCCTCATCTAGTCTTTCATTGTAGTACTTAGGGATGACCCTCTGACTCTTGTAAAGCTGTGAGCTTATTACATTGTATATCGACGGACCTTTTGATGTCCTTTCCTTGCCTATAATTATACATAGTTACTTACCTCCACACCCTTGTGCTTGTAGGGTTGCTTCTGAACTCGATATTTTGACTATCTTCCCAGTGGCATGCTCTATTATTTTCGTAACACTCGTATGGTACCTTAAACTACCCCGACTCCTATCTGAATATTTCTCAAGAATTACAATGTCATAACTGCGGGGTTGAATTCACTATATTTGGTTTTACTATATTTATCTTGCACGACTTTCTGACTTATTTGTATCCTCTTGACTAGCCATAACTAGGCTCTTCCTGAATCAACTACTAACTATTTGTTGGCCCATTCTCATAACATTACTATGCGTAATCTTTCATGGGTTATTTCCTTTCTTTTAACTTACATCTTGCGCTGGCTCTTTATTTATCAATAACATCCTGCATCGGAACCCTTACTTCCTCTCCTCGGCGTCGTGCTTGCTTAATGTTCTAGAATCGTAGCATATCTGTAGGATTTGAATAAGTAAAATATCCTCCCTTTCTCATTTTTATCGCATTCTTCCTTTACCATTCCATAATTACTAGAACCACTACATTCTGACTTCATTCCACATCACTCCAGATTCCCCCCTTTAGGGGAGTACTAAGAGTTGAAGCTACAACTATCTACCTATAGATGTTTTACCTCTTCATCTTTGGCCTCTTTTCACATCATTGATGACCTTTACTCGCCTTGCGGTAATCATTCTGTACCAAGGATAACAAAATCCCTTACTCACGAGGGTGACACTTAGTATAACTGGCACATACTATCCCTTAAGCTTCACTTTGCTCACATTGCTTGCTTTAGGGAAGTGTCTTCCTGAATGACCATTCTCAGAATTTCTCATGAATATTCTTCTTTTGTCCATTATATTATCGCCAGGAACGAAATCTGAAATTCTCATGATGTCGACCATTATCCAATCATTCAGTCCATAATTCATGTTTAGTTTATCTTGTTCACCAACCTATATTGATTTCTATTACTCTGGGGTCTAACTTTTCCTTTTGTAGTCGCGTTGGAGTCACGAACTTATTTCTTGATATGAGGATATGACTTTATGGCCTATACTCTTTTGTTGCCTCAAGGCCTGTCACCTCTCATTTTTCCTTCACTTGACTATAGACTCTATAATACTGTCATCTTCTTGATCTACCGTTGTCATCCATGTATCACATCTTACTCATAATGCTTCATTAACTCTCTTCTTATTTCTCGCTAACATCTATGTTTATCACTTTATTCTGAAAAGTCGAACAAGACATTCTTTTGCTTTTAGCTTCCCTTGCTCCATCCATTGCTCTTCAAATAGCCTAACATTGTTTCTCTACTAGGGACGGGAGCCACAATAAGGTAATATTTATCCCTTCAAGGCTTCCAGTGCCTATCTATGTAGTAATCATATCTAGATGTACTAGTTTGGAGTGCACCATCTAGGTGTCTCACGAGGAGATCTATTAGCACATTTTCAATATCCTTCGGAAATGTCAACTAACGCTGACAATCCATCCAATATTTTGGGTTACTTTAACCCCGGCTGGATCCTGATATTCCGTCCTTCTCTTAAACTATATTTGTTGGCTCCCATGGAGCATAACTAAGATGGGTGTGACTAATCTCTGTTACAATTGAAGGTAACTCAAAATGCTTATATATCTCTACTTGAATTGTAAATATTGTTAATCTTCATTAACTGAGTACCTCGTACCCTTCTTCACCTTACTTCTTTTACTTGTTGAAGCTTGTATCTACCTTCTGAATCTCTCGTTAATTTTTACCATATGGGTGGATAGATATTCATGCCTTAGGGCTCCTTTTCTAGAAGCTCACACGTCTTAGTACACACATGATCTGCTGGAGACCTTACATTTACTCATCATAAGAATGATGCAAAATCGAGTTCCTCTAACTCAACTCTTCCACAACCGCATTCAATCTCTTCGCAACTGTCTTTCTAGATGTAGGTATCATTGTATTACGAACATAATAGAATTTAGGAATCTGAATTCTTACAAATGAGCTCTACCACACGATCTAGAGTAAGAAGAAAGAGTGGCCATCCTAAATTCCCTGTATCCTCCTGCTTATAAGTGTGGTGCACAACACACCCATAAACAAGACTCTACTAGACACGGATTGTAGACTCCCTAGGATAGAACTACTCTGATACCACTTTTGTCACGACTCAAACCGATGGGCTGCGATGGGCACCCGATGCCTCACCTATCCTTGCCCGCCAACTTGCGACTAAGGAAATCTGAACATATAATGTCATACTTTGGTCATGGCCACATTGCAAGACAATTTGCGAAGCAAAGTATAAGACTTAACGGAAGCTAACGATGACTAAACCTCAATATAAAGTTGGGCCGACAATGCCGTCACAACTATTATAGCTGATAAACCAACAAAATATAAATACAAGGCCTAAAATCCCAACATACTGCACTAACTGACAGGATATGTCTACAAGCCTCTACTGATGGATGTACTGTGATTGGAACACTGCCCTGACCTACCCATAACCTATATACATATATACACAAGATGTACACAAAAATCTAGACCTGGCAACTCTGAAAGACGTGGAGCTTACTGATAAAGCTGAACTCGAGAAACACCTAATGAGGAGGTTTATCCATCTGTCTGTCTGAACCTGCACCCATGAAAATGCATTGTCCCAGGAAAAAGGGACGTCAGTACGAAATAACGTACTGAGTATGCAAGGGAATCAAATAACTGAAAGTTGAAACTGAATTGATAATACAATAACTGAAAGTAGCTAGGAGTCAAAGATGATCTGTAGATATACTTACCTGCTGATACTGACTCAACTCCCAATATAGTAAATAAAATAGATGTTCGACCCTATAAGGCTCGGAACGTATAACTGCTCCACCGTAGTAGGCTCGCTCATAGGCGCTCAGCCTACTAGGCTCTGTATCTCGGCCATGCTGGGCTCGCTCATAGGCGCTAGGCCACAGTAGGCTCGGTATATAATTTACCATCTGATCGGAGGTTGCCCAACAGCGACCTGCCCACCGATTATAGCTCGATGATGGTGAAAATATTATAATAATGTATATATATACACTCTCTTCTCTTTTGGCTCAAAGAAGACAATACTAAATTAAATATTAAGTCTCGATAAGGGAGAATACTATAAGTTACTAGACTAGGATAATGTATATAAATTCGGGAGTATAAACTTCTCTTTATGCCTCGTTATCAAACACATGTAGTAACAAGATCATGCCAAAATGAAGGAAGGGCTTAACCTTAACATACCTGAGCCGATTTCTTGACAATCCATCTAACACGCGTCATTGCGACAACACGTAACGGCGAATCGAAGTAGAGAAAAATCCGTATGATGTTCTTGAGAAAGATTATTCCGTGCTCTCTTAGAATTGCAAATCTCATTTCTATTACACGGTATAACTTCGTGTGAAATTTTATTGAAGCTTCATCTATCACTTGGCACACCTAGAATTATACCTTAATAAGGTAAGAAATCTCTTAAAATGTTGTGCTTGAACTCCATCCATAAGAAGATCTCTTAGCAAGTCTTCGCATACTCTTTTAATAAGGTAAGAGATCAAGTCTTAAAGTTACATGTTGTTGGCCCCACTTTGACAATGACTTGGCCAGAAATACTCTCTTAAAATGCCACCTTGTAATGAGAGTTAAGAGTCATTTTCTTTGTCTTAGCTTGCTTCCACGTTGGGTTCAAGGATTTATCCAAAAAATATTAATAAATTATCCACCAATTTCTTAATAACTTATTAATCTCCCATACCAATACCCCACATAATTAAGAATTATCTCAAAGTACTTAAAATAATACTCACTTTTAACATACCTTATACACCTCACTATCATGGTCATGTGGTACCTTGTATGGCACTAGTCCATAAATACCGGGTATAATAGTTTGGACCGTATTTCATCCCCAAGTTGTCAAACTTCGACGGAGCTCATTTTTCTTCGATTTGATTACCCTCTCACCTTCAAGAATTTACTCGTCACTTGTTTGAAATAGCATAATGCTTATAACCTCAAAATAATCTCATTCTCGGGCTTACGTCGATTAACTTACGATGAAAATTTAACGTCCAAAAATGCAGGATGTAATATCTCATTCCCGAGCTTTCATCAATTTACTTATGACATACTTTCATGTACGAAAACATGGGGTGTAACAGACTTATTACTGGGCACTCATCCCATTTCTATTCCTCCATATAGTATGGCCCCAGAAGAGTTAGAAAGAGTTAAAGGAATAGTTGCAAGAGTTGCTTGATAAGGGCTTCATTCGGCCTAGTGTGTTGCCTTGGGGTGCTTCGATCTGGTTTGTGAAGAAAGATTGTTGATTCCCAATTTTACCCTCATGTTTTTATAAATGTCATATATGCTTTTAAAATATTATTTCTGCATCATTACTCAATTTACAAGAGTCATATAAGAATTTTCTATAATATTTCATTATTTTTAAATATGCATTAATAATCCCTTTAAATTATTTTTGTGATCACTTAATCATCCAAATTTATTATTTTCATCCACATATGTGTTTCATAATATTTTTACTTCATTTATATAATTTCATTTTTATTTTTAGCTATTTACACATTTTTTGCAAATAATAGCCTATATTCTATAAATATTTGCATTTATTATATTATTTATGCCAAAATAGCATTCTATATTTTTATAATTCTGAGTTATTAATTTTAAGCATTTTATTTCATAAATAATAATTTTTATTATTTGTTAGACGTTTTAGTAATTTTCTTTTAATTAATTTTATGTATTTTAAAATGTGGCCCAAATCAGACCATTTTTCTGACCGAATTGGCGGCCCAAACACTCCACGCCTTAGCCCAATAACCCCCCTACCCAAACCAAGCAACCCTCTTTAAATGACCCGGTCACGACCAGTTAGATGACTCGCCCTGCCTATTCTTTCATCCTGACCGTTGGTCTCTCAAGCAACAGCCTACGATCACCCCACCCTTTTAATTGTACAAGCCACTAAAACCCTAACTTATTTTTCCTGAGACGCGTTACCTCATTGCTACTTACAAGATTATGGTGTTACTTAGTATTTTCCTCACTTCTGGAAAATACTAGTCTCTGAATCAAGGTAAATTGGCTTCACCTTTGAGATTTAGACAATATTTCGTCTATATACACTCACTATCAGGTTATATGGGTCTGATTTGCCAAGATCCTCGATCAATGTTTGACTTCCGTCGAACTAAGATTTGAACTTTCAATTTTTTCCTTTACTGTTTATATTATGGATTGCATGTGATATTTTCTTTCCTTATATGTGTTTGATTAATTATTTTCCATGTTTTCTTGTTCGATTTCTACCACTATATAACCCATCCCCAATTTCCCTTTTGGACAGACCTTAATCACCTTAAGAACTATCATCTCGCTATCACTTATATTCCAAATTGAGCTCTTGGCTGGCTGAAAGATCTGGTCTACCACCACAGAATCGCCCACAGGAGTGGACACATATATAGGAGAACCCAAGGACTCGCGAGGAGCATCCAGCAAAAGAGCAAATAATGCTGAAACATATGAATATGTGGATCCTGGATCAAATAATACTGAAGCCTCTCTACCACATACTGAGATAACACTTGTGATCACGGGGTCTAAGGCCTCTGCATATGATCTAGCCGGAATGGTATAGAATCTAGTGGGAGTACCGGAAGGCTGAGCTCCACCAGAGTGAACAGGAGCTGCCTGACCTCCCCCTGACTGGTCTCCACCTCTAGGACGACCTCTGCTGACCTGTCCTCCACCTTTAGGTGGCCGGACTGCTCATGCCGGACCCATCGGCTGATAACCCTGTTGTACGGCCTTGCCCCAAGACCTGGGACATTGCCTCCTCATATGTCTTGGCTCTCCACACTTGTAACAACCCCTAGGTTCCATAGTCTGCTGCCCCGAGGAAGAACCCTAAATGGCCGGAGGGCGATGTGGGCCTTCTATCATAGCACTGAAGTAGGGGTCGTAGGATCTTGGATGACTGGGATAACCACTGGGTGAACTCAGAATGGTTGGAGCGCAGTAGAAACGCTCGGGCATGGCATTGAAATGAGGCCTCGCTTGAACACCTCGGGGAGGTGGTGGAGGTACTGAATATAAAGTCCTGCCGGGCTGACTACTGCTGAACTGACCTCTGCCCCTAGCTGGGGCACCTCTGAAATCTCCGGAGAATCTAGCCCTCTTGTCCTGCTTAACCTGCTCCTGCTCCTCGACCGATACCCCTCGATTATGCGAGAAATCTCTACCACGAGCTGATAAGGAGTACCCATCTCCACTTCTCGATCCATGGTGGCCCTAATACCTGGATGCAACCCAGCCACAAATCTCTGCAACCTCTCGGCATCAGTAGGTAGTATCATGAGTGCATGGCGAGAAACTCTGAAAATCTGGCCTCATAATTTGTCACTGACATCTGCTCCTACTCTAGCCGCTCAAACTGATACCACGGCTCTTCCCTCTCACAGGGTGGGATATATCTATCGAGAAACATCTGCGTGAACTGCTCCCAAGTGACAGGAGGAGAATCTGCTGGCCTGCTGAGAATATTGGACTGCCACCACCAACGAGCTCTGCCCTCCAACTGGAAGGTAGTGAAATCCACTCCATGGGACTCTAGTATCCTCATGTTGTGCAGTATGTCCCTGCACCTGCCAATGAAATCCTGGGCATCCTCGCCTCGCTCACCCCCGAAGACTGGAGGGTGCAATCGAGTCTATATGTCCAATAACTTTTGCGGATCACCATCCGCAATTGGTCTAGGCTCAGGTGCTGCTGCCACAGGCTGGGCCCCACCCACGGTCAGTATACCCAAGGTATGATAAAGTGATGTTTTCTAGCCTGCAGCCTCGGCAGTAGGGGACTGGACTCCCCCTCCCGCCTGAGAAGTGGCAGGATCTGCTGGAAACAAACCATCCTGGGACATAGTGTCCATAAATCTCATCATACGGCCCATGACTACCTGGAAGCCTGGCGCCGTCATGAAGTATACTGGAGAAGGATCTGCTGGAGGCACCTCTTCCTGCTACTCTATAATAGGGTCCTCTGGTGGTGGAACCGGAATAGCTCTGGGACACCCTCGTCCCCTACCGCGGGCCGGTGCCCTCCCCCGGACTCTATCGCGGCCTCGGACAACGGGGTTAGAGGCCCTTCCCGGGTCTGGAACATCAGATGCACGCGTCCTCACCATCTGTGAGAGAATAGAAGAATGATTTTAGTAAATCATCGACTGCACGATAGAATAAGAACAAGGAGAGGTTTCCTAACACCTTATAGCTCCCTGAAGATAAGTACAGACGTCTCCGTACCGATCCGCAAGACTCTACTAGGTTTGCCCGTGACTCGTGAGACTTATGTGAACCTAGTGCTCTGATACCATGTTGTCACGACCCGAAATCCTAACTTGGGTCGTGATGGCGCCCAACAGCGGGGTCAGGCAAGCCAACACTCAATTTACTAAGGGTTCCTTCTTATTAGATTAAACATTTCAACATAAACTAAGTTTTTAAAACTTAAAGACATAAATTGACAAGGATAATTAGCCAGCTTTTAATCAAAAGTGGTCATGAGTGAGGCGTGAGCCAATATATATAGACCTGCAATCCATAATAACTACCACGTGTGTGTCAGGAACTAGTGTCACAAGTCCTACGGGCATACTAATAGAATATACAAAAGGTAGAATATACAGTCCCACTGTCTAAAGGAAATAGACGGGAAATAAGCAAAGGAAACCCTATGGTGCTGCCGGAGATCGCCAGGAGAAAGCAACTCACCGTGAAGTCAGGTCCATCTATAATCAAAATCACACTCCGGTCCGACAACTAGATGCACCAGCCTCAGAACCTGTACAATTAAGTACAGAAGCGTAGCATGAGTACATAAATATATATATGTACCCAGTGAGTATCCCGCCTAACCTCGAAGAGGTAGTGACGAGAGGTCGATTGGACACTTACTAAGGTCCAACAGTATAAATCAACAGAATATGATGAAAACAGTAGGCATGTAACGGCAATGAAGCACCAAATATATATAAGGTACTGAAATCCAAGGAAGTACTGGAAATAAATAGACAATTACTACTTCCCTTTTTCCCCAAATATCTATCAAAACAGTGTCCATGAATTTAGTAACA
This sequence comes from Nicotiana knightiana, assembly GCA_005239525.1. NCBI lineage: Eukaryota > Viridiplantae > Streptophyta > Magnoliopsida > Solanales > Solanaceae > Nicotiana > Nicotiana knightiana. Next base: position 31,352 of record ML415783.1, on the reverse strand, counting down.
AATAAATCATGCGCATACAGGATAAGGACAACCTGCCGGAGCCATAAGATACTCATGTCTGTGCACTGCCGAGGGTCGAACGGCCCGAACCATAAGTGCACATTTCCACAAAGTACTCACATCTATGCACTGCCGAGGATCAAACGGCCCGAACTAAAAGTGCATCTTCCAATCCGTCGTGGCGTATGGCCCGTTCCCATAAGAGTGGGGGAAATCACACTCCGCTCGCGGAATGTAAATTACGAAGCGGTCACATGCACACACACTATTCTTTTTTTAATTATTTTTCAGTAAATAATTCCTTGCAAATTTTCTAAAATTCCATGATCTCATGGAAACAAGCCGCATGTAACATTTAATTTATTAAGCATATAGTTCATATTAAGTAAAACACAAGGCATGATGTGGACCTAACTACCCGGACATAATAATAATAGCCGCTAAGTACAGACTCTCGTCACTTTGTACGTACGTAGCCCCCACAATTTTCACATATAGCATTTAAAACACCTACGGGGATAATTCCTCTTATGAGGTTAGAAATGAGACTCACCTCGCGTCGCACCAACTCCCCGGGTCAAGAATGCGCCCGAAACTCCGAACTCGACACCCACGGACTCGAAACTAGCCAAATGTTATAAAAAATATCAATTTATATTCAAGGCATGGAATTCTCCTATTATTTCGTCAAATTCACCACTCTTGAAGAAATCCGAAAATCCAACCCCGGGCCCGCATGCCCGAATTCCAAAAATTATCGAAGGAAACACTCACTCATAACCTAAGGATCATTAATATATGATTTTTGTATGAATTCATAGCCAATGCACAGGTAATTTTCTACATTTTCAAAAGCCCTAGGTTACTACCCCAAATCCTTAATTTTCACTAATTACGTAGTTAATTTAACTTGTAATTCATGCATTAAACTAATATTAGGGTGGAATTTACTTACCTTCAATAACTAGGTCGATTTTCCCTCTTGAATGCTGAAAATCGTCCCAAGGAAGAAGAAGAAAGTGATGAAAATGAATTAAATCCCGCTACAAAAACACACTGCCCAGTGGTTTCCTCTATGCGATCGCAGCCTGGGCAGTGCGATGGCAAGGCTTTAAATGACCAGGCCCACATGGGCCTTCTATGTGAACGCGGAGGGAGCCCTGCGAACGCACAGGGTAAGGAGTAGTTGGGCTGGCCCAATGGCCGGGCTCTATGCGAACGCGGGTGAGGTGTGCGAACGCACTGGGTCAGGATCCAGACCTGGAATTTCTGGTGTTTTGAATTTAACTCCGAGGGGTCCGAAACTCATCCGAGCCCCTCGAGACCCCGTCCAAAGGCACTGGCATGTCTGTATCCATGATATGAACTAGCTTGAATTTTTGTAACGTGAAAAACAACAATGAAACTAAGAATTCGACCCCGAAACCAAATAGAATCAAACTTTGAACTTAAAGTTCTAGAATTTGCTAACAATGCGCCGAACCGACCTATACTACTCGGAATGATACCAAATTTTGCAGTCAAGTCATAAATGACATAACGGAACTACGCTCGGTCTCAGAATCTCGTTCGGACCTTGATAACACAAAAACACGTCCCAAACCACAATATTAACTTAAGGAAATTCTTATTTCGATATTGGGCGTCGAAACGCTCTCGGGTCATCCAAAACCCATTCCGAACATATGCCCAAGTCCAAAATCATCATACGAAGCTACCAGAACCGTCGAAACTTGATTCCGAGGTCATTTGCTCAAAATATTGACCGAAGTCAAACTTGGCCTTAAAGGCCAACCTGAAGGAACCAAGTGTTCCAATATTGCTCTAAACATTTCTGAAACCCGGACCACCCGCCCCCGCAAGTCATAAATCACAATAATCCGTAATGGGAAGTTTCATTTAGGGGAATGGGGTCCGATATCGCAAAATGATCGGTCGGGTCGTTACACTAAATCCAATCCAAACAGCTAATTATACTTCTTTACCATCCATTTTTATAGCCTCTAAATTCAAAATAATTGTCGCTAAAAGTTCGCATCTTTAACGGCAATTTGTTGCAATTAAAAAGGCAATAGTAAAACATCTTAGTTTGCCCTTTAGCGTCCATTTTAATAGCTAATATGTTTAACTAAATTGCCGTTAATTATCAATAGCTTTAAAAGTCACAAGAGATAGTAGCAATAATTTGACGACAATTAATAATAGTTACTACATTTGTATAGAATATGACCCCAATAATAAAATATGTTAATATTAATTCAAAACATATTATATCTCATTAAATCTTAACAAACAAAAGGAAGTACTAATCAAAAATATTAATATCACAGTAACTTAAAACATAAAAATATATTGTTTGGACTAAATAGCTAATGTCATCATTGTAATAATCCAGAATGATGGTCTTCAAATAATTTCCGCAACTTTTCATCATTTTGAAATCTTCCAGCCGCTAAATTATCGAACATCAGAATGTATGACCTGAAATTATAAAATAATTTTGAGACGAGAGGAACGATTAACTTGCACAAACATACAGCTTGCCTAAGCACAATTCTCGTATATAATTCATATATAATATATGTATAATCAATATATAATTTATACATACTGGTTAACAAAGTAAATAATAAATCTATTTTGATAGTCAAATTGGTCTAACATCACTAACACATCATAATTAATAAGAGAATATAATATAAATTATATAATTCTTCTATATTTATACAGCCCTATTCAAACAAACAAACAAAAAAAATGTCAAATTAAATTAATTCTTTTTGAAACACTGCCAAGTAAAATCCTGAGCGTAAGATTCTTATGTTATAATATCAGAAAGTGGAAATGGATTATAAACAAAACTGAGATCTAAGTGAATAAAAATAAGTTGAATTCAGTTGCTATCTCTTTTCTTTGATGAGGATTCTCTAGAGACACAACTGGATGAAAGACTCGAATGATGGATATATGAACGGGGAAAAGGTAAACTGAGTAACTCTAAACTTAGCCATAAATATGAAGTGTTGAAACAGGAAACTAGTGTTATAGCTAACAGCGTAGATTTTAAAGCTAACAGTGCATTTTCTTTTGCAGGAACAAATGAATTTCATTCTTTCTCACAGATTCCTAGTGCTGGAAGGAGGCTACTAAACCTCGACAAGTCAAAATCCTAATCTAAGGATTAGAATTTCTAAAAGAATACCATAGATTGAGAACTCAGCATGAGGGCATTTACACGACATGTGGAGCACCACATGCAAGGAATATCTTAACTGCAAAGCTAAATGTTCACAGCCAGATATCCCATCACTCCAGTAAAGAGTCACACATTGATCTAAAATAACAGCAAACTGGTTGAGATAATAGGATCTTTATTGCGACAAAACTCATCCGTATTGGTAGCACCAAACAACCAAATGTCATCCACTATAAAACAGAACATTGGACACTCGAAATCAATTGATATCACTGAACCATCTGAGCAAACATGGTTTGTTGCGACACTGTATAGAACAACACACATCTTCAAAGACAAGTCAATCAACCTGAGAATAGTCTCCTGGGAAACCAATTTATATAGATGCATGTACTACCACAACTGAGAGAATTCCTCTGCACAAATGTTAATCGAAATTGATATCACAGTACCAACTCAAAGCTTATGACTGAATCTCGAATCATGCGTATAGCTAGGGGATCAGGCTGCCTAGTGCATGAGGTGATGGAGATGTTGGAAGAATACAAACGACTTGCCAAGATATGCAGCAAGATGAAGGGTCTTAAGATTCCAAAAAGGGAGAGATGAGTTCCTTGTCCAGAAACATGAATGCACAAAACATGAGCAAAGTTCTTCCCCTCAAATGTTGAAACATATAGGTAGCCATGTATCTTAGTGGTAAATTTTGATTACTTAACTGTTTGGATTGGAAATCTTTGGACAAAGTACTTACTTTATGGTACTGTGCATTTATCCAGTGGTATTATCATTTTATGATGTTCATTCTGGAATTGCAGCTCTATATGGGAAAGAAATGCAACTCTTTTTCAGAAGATTTTCGCGAAATTTATTGATGGACTGAATGTCTCCAAATTTAGTTAACTCCAGAACAACAACTATGCTGGAAATGATGCTCAAGTTAACAGCCTTACATAGCTGGAAAACAACAGAAAGTTTCAATCAAAAGGCATCCTAATGAGAAAAGCATAACATTTATTGGAAGCACAAACGTCTCAATGATTGGTTGCACGCACCAAAGCACTATTAGACAGTCACAACTATTGAATGTATCCGTTAAACATTCAAGTTGGTCTAACCTTTTGGTACGCAAAACATGGCGCCTGGTGAGAGCGTTTGAGGTGCTACGTGGAGGTTTTGCACTAGGCTACAGGATACAAAAAACACCCTCGGCTCGTACATATCAAATTGAAATTCTTGTAATAATTAGATGTCTTTGATTTTGCACTTTTTCTTTGCTTTTCACATTTCTTGTATTAACTGGACTCCTATTTTAGATTTATATTAATATATTACCACAAGGCACCATGCCGAGTGGTTTATTTGCTAAAAAAAATATATTTAAATATGTTTGCTACTTTATTTTCTCGTTTACAAGAAAGAAACTCCTAGACATGCTCTAATAGAAATGTTCAACACATACTAGTGCATCTTGTACTTCTAAAAATTATCGCAAGTGTAACGACCGGACCGGTAGTTTTGAGCTCTAGTGCGTCGTTCGGCGGTTTGAGGTCATGAGAAGCTTCACTTCAAGTATTATGACTTGTACGCATGGTCAAAATTAAAATTCGGGAAGTTCGGAGTGGATTTGGAAAGAGAATTCTCATTTCAGAAGCTTTAAGTTGGAAGAATCTTACTAAGGGTTAATTTTGAGCAAACGACCCCAGAATGGAATTTTGAAGATTCTAATAGTTTCATATGGTGATTTTGGACTTAGGAGCATGTTTAGATTTGGATTTGGAAGTCCGTAGGAAAATTCGGCGCATTTTGGTGAAAGTTGAAAAATAGAAGATTTTTGGAAAGTTTGACCGAGAGTTGATTTTTTAAAATCGGGGTCGAATCCGGTTCTTAAAATTGTAACAGCTCTATTATGTCATGTATGACTTGTTTGCAAAATTTGAAGTCATTCTGGATTGATTTGATATGTTTCGGTGCAAAATATAGAAGTTGAAAGATTTGAAAACTCATAATTTGATTCGATGCGCGAATCATAATTTCGGAGTTGTTTGACGTGTTTTGAAGCCTCGACTAAGTTCATATTGTATTTTGGGACATGTTGGTATGATTGGTTAAGGTACCGAGGGCCTCGGATGGATTTCGGACAAAAAACAACTGCTGGAATTTTTCTGCTGCAAAAGCTGTTTTGGACAGCAACTGGTGCATCGTAGAGCTGACTTTGGAAGCTTACATATCTAAATCTATAAGTAATATGAAAATTATCAAAACATGAAAGTTGTAGCCCTTTTATTATAGTTTTTCCAGAAAGTTAAACCATTTATCATTTGGACATTTGTACAGAAAGCTATGATCGATTGAATGAAGGCTGGTAAAGCAGTTTCGCCAGAAATTTCTGATATGTGGAGCCGACTTTGGAAGCTTGTATCTAGAAATATATAAGGAGTTATATGGTGGAAAACCTATCAAACGAAATATCTTTGAGTTTAGTTTCTAACTCTTCAAACCGTTAGTCATTTGGATATTTCTACAAGGAGTTATGGACGTTTTAATAAAAGGTGTCCAGCAGGGGAAAACTTGTAATACGAGGTACAACCTGCACAGCGCTAAGGTACAACTCGATGAAGCACCTGTGCCTATATAAGGCAGTCACGGGCGGCAGCCATTTTTGAGGATTTTCTTGAGCTAGGGATTGGTTCTTTCATGGTAGATTCGACCTTGGGGACTACTTAACAATACAAGGTGAGTTTTATTGAATATTTTAAGTTAATAACATCCTACTAACACTATTATTAACATCACTCAATCTTTGAAATCACTAGAAATCTTTCAAGTTGTTAAAGAACACCAAATTTTCCAAACATTGGATTATTAAGGAAAAGCTTCAGGAAGGCAATACTAATGCTTCAAACTCATTTCTTATAAGTCGGTGAGAGTAATTCTAATATTTGTTTCAAGTTGTTATGGTTGGATAATTGATTTCATAAACCCTAGTTCATGGAATGAATATTGTTCTTGAGAAAATGAAAGAGAGATAAATAGTGTTTTTTAGAAATGAAATTAAAGGATGCAATGAACCTATAGAATCATTTTCTAGCTTAGTTGGAAGTGTTCAACTAAGTAATCACCAAATTGAATATTTTGGAAATGTTGGTTAAGGAAGACGATGAATAGTAATTTGGCGGTGTTGGAGAATTAATGTACTATCATTAATGACTTCAAATGGGTATTAAATGATAAGAATGTAGTTGAATGTGCTAGTAAGTGAACCTATTAGACGATTTGAGTTGGAGGCTTGTAGCCAACTTGTGAGCCATAAATGGATATTGATAAATATTTTTGAGTCATCTTTTGATTGTAATTGAGATTGTAATGATAGATATCAATTTGTTGGTGATGTATGAGCATTTTACTCAATTTTACGAAGTCGGATGAGGATTAAAAGCTTGTAAATGTTAATAAAGCGAAAGCGAGTTTTGGAGCGTTGGACATCGGTCTAGTTGCCTCGATTTGTGTGTGCAGTCCGGGCGCGTAGCCGGACAGCTTAAATATGAAATTATGTGAAAAATGATAAGATTTGATATTAACATGAATAAATTTGACTTCGGTCAACATTTTGGATAAACGGACCTGGACCCGGACCCGTGATTTTACGGTCCCGTAGGGTCCGTAGGAAAATATGGGACTTGTGCATATGCCTGGAATCAAATTCCGAGGTCCCAAGCACGAGGAATGAATTTTTAAGTAAAATTGTTTTCTGAAAATATTTAAGGAAAAATGAAAATGAAATCTGATTAGAAAGTGATGGTATCGGGCCCGTATTTTGGTTTCGGTGCCCGATACAAGTCTTATTTAGGGTTTAAGCACTTTCTGTAAAGTTTGGTTGAAATCGGATGTCGTTTGACGTGTTTCGGACTAAAAAAAATGGAAAATTTGATGGTTTATGAAATTTGATAGAATTCATGGATTTTGAGGTTTAATTCGATGTATATGATGTTATTTTGGCGACTTGATCGCATGGATAAGTTCATAGGATGTTTTTGAGGTAGTGTGTGTATTTGGTTTGGAGCCACGAGGGCTCGGGTGAGTTTTGGATAGGCCACGGATTGCTTTTCTTGAACTTGGAAATCTGTTGGTGTGACTGATCTGCAGGCTTCGCATTTGCGAAGCCAGCATTGCAAATACAAACTCACAAATGTGAGCTACTCATCGCAAATGCGAAGGTTGGTCTGGGCAGGCCTGATCGCAAATGCGACCAAGAGGTTCGCAAATGCGAAGGCTGGGAATTGCGAATAGGGGTTCGCAATTGCGAACCCCTATTCGCAATTCCCATGCCAACCAGTAGCCTGCACTGTACAAAAACCGAATTTTGACTACATATTTCATATTTTCTCAAACTCAAACACTCTTAGGCGATTTTTCCAAGAACAAGACTCTTCCAAATCAGTTGTAAGTTGGTTTTTAGTCATTTCTTTCAATCATTAACATCATTTAACATGTTTTCAACTTAAAAATCAGGGATTTCCATGGGTGAAATTGGGTGTTTTGGGTAGAACTTAGGTTTTTCTAAAATTGGGATTTGAGTGGGTGAGACCTACGATTTGAGAGATTTTTATTTGGCTAGACTCGTGAGAATATGAGGGTTCTGAAAATGTAAAGTTTACCCGACTCCGAGATGCTGGCCTGAGGGGCATTTTGGTCATTTCACCTAATTTCGCGTTGTAACCTTGAATTTAATAGTAGAATTAGTGCATGAGATGTTATTTACAATATGAAATTTATTTTAATAGAGTTGGGCCATTTGGAGTCGGATACTCGTGGCAAACGTGTGGTTTCGGGTTGATTGCTATACTTTGGACCCGAGGTAAGTGTTTGGTCTAATCTTAGCTTGAGGGAATAGGAGTTGAGTATAATTTTCTACTTGCTAATTTGTCAAATACGATGTATAGGCATGGTGACGAGTATCTATACGTTGGTGTCTAGCATGACCGTGAGTCCTTATATGGTGAATATTCTGATTTTGTGGTAATTTCCATGCTTAATTGATGATTTCTATATGTTGTGAAAAATATGTGAAGGGAATTGTAATCTTTAAACTCTGTTGGAGAATTGGCCCAGATTGTAACACGAATGATGAAGATATATGAGATAATTGTATCCTTTGGAGCATTGGCTCAGATTGTAATACGAATGATGAAGATATATGAGATAATTGTCTCTTTTGGAGCATTGGCTCAGATTGTAATACGAATGATGAAGATATATGAGATAATTGTATCCTTTGGAGCATTGGCTCAGATTATAATACGAATGACNTTATGAAATGAAGTGAAAGAAAGAGAAAGAGCTACTAAAATATACCCTTGCCGGGTCATTGTTGCTTTTGATATTGTCTCCCTTGTTGGGATGTTGAGATTACTGTTATTGTTCCCTTGCCGGGATTTAATTGTTTAACTGATGTTCCCTTGCCGTGATTTTTATTTTATTCTGCTTACTCCCTTGCCCTTGTTTGTGATTGTTGTTTGGGTGAGGAAGAGTGTTAAAGCACGAAGGGTGATGTCGTGCACTATTTGATATTGTGAGGAAGAGTGTTAAAGCATGAAGGGTTATGCTGTGCACTGTTTGATATTGTGAGGAAGAGTGTTAAAGCACGAAGGGTGATGCCGTGCATTGTTTGATATTGTTCCCTTGCCGGGGTTATTATTTCTATTTTGTTTACTCCCTTGCCCTTGTTTATGATTGTTGTTTGGGTGAGGAAGAGTGCTAAAGCACGAAGGGTGATGCCGTGCATTGTTTGACATTGTGAGGAAAGAGTGTAAAGCACGAAGGGTGATGTCGTGCCGTACGATGTACCATTCCGTACCGATATTCATTGATTATACAGTGAGGAAAGAGAGTAAAAGCACGAAGGGTGATGTCGTACCATGATTTACATTATTTACAGTATACATTGCATAGTGAGGACTAGAGTAAAAGCATGAAGGGTGATGCCGTGCAAGTTTGTGATTCCTTGTCCTTATTGATATGATGGCTTTGTTGTTCTTTTCCTTATTGAGATTTCTTATATGAAACTGTTATCTCCCCACAGCATGTTCCCCTTCCTTTATTAATTGCTTCTCCCTATATTTCTTATCCGTTGTATATACGTATATCTATTTATTTGAACTGCACAGGTTTATTTGGTAGTCTAGTTCTAGCCTCGTCACTACTTCGCCGAGGTTAGGCTAGGCACTTACCAGTACATAGGGTCGGTTGTACTGATGCTACACTTGCACTTCTTTATGTTGTGCATATTACGCAGCCGGACCCGGAGAACATCATTAGTGGGAATGTCTTCCAGCTTATCCTAGAGCCTTCAAGGTATACCCGTTGGCATTCGTGGGCCTTGGCGTCTCTTCCATCCCTTTGAACTCACTTCTATCTTGTTTTTCTTCCTCTAGTTTCAAACACAGCTGTGTATTTCCTTCCAGACTTGTATTTAGCACTCTTGTAGACAGTTCGTGAGTTTGTGACTCCAGGTTTTGGGAAAGTTTACGCGTTGTTGTATCATGTTCTCCTTATTTAGCTTGAGACCGTATTTATTTTCGCTGTTAAACTGTGAACCGTTTAGTTTATCCTATTAAATTGATGTTAATATGCTAGTTTATCTATACACGTTGGCTTGTCTAGTGGGTTCAACGTTAGACGCCATCACGGCCCGATGGTGGGAGTTCAGGGTGTGACAGGCTACGTACGCACGAGGTGACGAGAGTCCGTGTGTCATGACCCTAAACCTAAACTTGCCGTGATGGCGCCTATCGTGATACTAGGCTAGCCAATTCACTGAAAATAATAAAATGATTTCCCATTTAATACATCAAATATCCGAATTGTTTCATGATAATCTGTTTCTTAAGCATTCCAAAACAATAAAAAATAATTAGAACATCTAAACACAGACCCAACATCTGGAGTCAACCGTCATGAGCATCTAAGAAGTGATATAGTCTGATACAAATCCTCTACTACAACAAGTATGGGAAGTAAAGTCAAATGACTGAGTAGGAAGGAGAAAGAGTAGGTTATGGACGCCGAGCAACTACCTCACAATCTCCGAACAATGCTCCAAATGGGGTAGCTCAACTATCGCTCTTCCCAGTACCTGAATCTACACACAAGGTGCAGGGAGTAACGTGAGTACGCCAACTCAGTAAGTAACCAAAGTATCTAAAAACATGAGTGCAGTGACGAGCATTTAAACTTTACAGTTTCATAAAATATAAGTACCAGTAAAGGTAATAGAAAGTCAAGATGGGGTAGCTCAACTATCGCTCTTCCCAGTACCTGAATCTGCACACAAGGTGCAGGGAGTAACGTGAGTACGCCAACTCAGTAAGTAACCAAACTATCTAAAAACATGAGTGCAGTGACGAGCATTTAAACTTTACAGTTTCATAAAATATAAGTACCAGTAAAGGTAATAGAAAGTCAAGAGTCCCCATTTACCAAAGATTTTACAAAACTCTAGTTTGCCTTTTTAAACTTGTATGAAACATTAGTCAACATTTATCAAAGAGGCTCAGTGTAAAGAATAGTGAAAACAGTAGTTTCATAAAAATATCAGCCACTCGGGCACAGTTGTCACACCTCCTTTTTCATTACCCCCAGATTAATGAAGGGGTAATAAGGGAGTTTTTCCAATTAAAGTGACATTATTCGGATTTGGGGATTTATTTATTTATTTCAGAGTCACCACCCGGATTTTTGACGATGCTCCGGGACACCGTGTTTATTTTAAAAAATCCCAAACCGAGGAAGTTTTGACTCTGTTTTAATTTTTCTACGACCAGAAATCCGAGTAAGGAATTCTATTAACCCCGGAGAAGGTGTTAGGCATTCCCGAGCTCCGTGGTTCTAGCACGGTCGCTTACTATTAATATTTGGCCTAAATTGTCTGATTATTCACATATTTTTTCCTATTGTGCATTTAGCCGTTTAATTTTTAACCGCTTTTAGTATTTATGGATTTATCTTGAAATAAGTCACGATGTCGTGCACTTATTTATTTTTGGGACATATTATAACTACGCCACATGAAAAGCACCCGCAATTACAAGATGTGATTTTTATTATAGTTTGAAGTTGAAGACGGGGACATGAGTTGTCGCACCTGTGTGTAGATTACGTAGTCAAGACTATGGTCGTGACGGTTTTATAATGCCCATTTGTGGCGATGTTTGAGTTTCCTATTTTTTGAAAGAGCGTTTTAGTTATAAGGTCGATTAGGATGTTTATGGATTTATCTTGGACAAGTTACGATGACGTACACTCGTGGTTTTGAACACATAGCAAATACGTCGCATGAAATGCACCCGTGATTACTATGTGCATTTTCGATTGTTTAGAATTGAGGGTCGGGCACATGAGTTGCCACTCCTGAGTGTAGTTTATTGTAATTTTGAGGTAATGATCAATTTTGTCAAGTTTCAAAGTAAAGGTATGCATTCTACCTAAGGATTACCTAGAATTATATTCACTAGTCTGAGACAACATGTTTTGGGCTATGGCCACCTTTTAGCCCAATTTATCGTTTAACTCTCCGGAAAAAACTAATTGTGACTAATTCAATAAGGGTAAAATCTATACAACTACAAAGAGAATCGTGCCATCATACAGAGCAAGTCGAAATACTAATTTGCAAATCACTTATTTAAAACAGTTAAATGAACACATAGTACCTTGACTGAAATAGTTTTATTAACTTCAAATGACCTAAACTCATACTTTTTGATATACACCTTGAGTTCTACATATTGCTGTAAATTTGGACTCTTAGGAACACGAGATAAATCTGATGAGAGATTACTTTGAATAGCAAATTCATATTTATATATACTTCAAAATTCCTTTGATCTAAACGTAGTGGTTTTCAGAACTTCAATAGGTATTTACGGTCATTTAGACAAGTTGATTTGAACGCTAAATTGTAAGAAAATATTTAGAAAGGGTGCCTTTGGATTTTTCCGTCAAAATCTGAGTGCTTAAAATATTGATGCCTGAAACTTTGCACTTAAATCTGAGAATAAACAGCCTTGAGGCTAAGGGCTCTTCGCATTTTCCAGGCCCTCTGGATTATGCTCAGACCTTGATGGGCCATTATAAATAGTTTGGTCCATCTTAAACTATCCAGAATAGTCATGTTTGAGTCCAGTGTACTCAAAACAAATCTGGAGCTAAATATACACATTTTTTGAAAATTATAGGAACAAACACATACTGAAATAAAGGACTGCTAATATAAATAAATATAATGTCCAGTCTTATATTACAAATAAAGCATATACAAAAGGTTGTAATTACGCTATTACAATGTTCTTAAATTAAATGCATAAGTTCTAATAATAAGAAGAAAAATAAAAAGAAACAAGGTTAGCTACTGCCCTTGTTAAAGCCAACAAATTTCACCCTTTAGGATCTGTATTCTTCGGCTTTTAGTCCCAACTGGACCATACAGAACTCATGTGCGTTGTAAGAGGCTGAATCTGATCATTACAGGGATCAGATTCAACCCTTTACATGCTGCTCCCCATAGTGATATAAGTCGTCCAAACCAACTTAAACATCTTATGGGGTGCATCTGACCATAAAGGGGGTCAGATTCACTACCCTTTAATGCTATCTAATGACTCTATTACGACTTCATGGATATGGAATTAATCCCAGAAGCCTTTTTGAGAGATAAATCTATAGTTATAATCATACATAGATGAACAGTCAGATTTTTAACCAGTAATTACAGATTCAGCAGAAGGAAAAACCACATGTTTTATGCATTTTTCTTAGATTGAATCTGACTATAAAGGAGAGTCTGATTCAAACTTACAGATGCAATCTTGTTTACCATTTGTAACAACCATCCCAGTACTTCAAATAACATTCATTTTGACTATTCTTGGCTTTTTAGAGACTGAATCAGACCATATAAGGGTTCAGATTCTTTACTCTGTAGCCCTTTTGACTACATGATGTATACCCTTTATAGGGTGAATTTCAGCCATCTACACTACTGTTTTGTGCACTATCATGGAGTGAATTTGACCATTGGAAGGTCTGATTCATCTACCCTAGTGTTGATACTAACCTATCTAGAGATTTTCTTGTTGAATCTCTTTATTGACCAAAGAGACTCAATTGAAAAGCATATTTTTCTGCACTCTTATAGAGAGAGCCTGACCATAGAGAAGGTCAGATCCTACACCTCAGTACAGCCTTATTTTTTAATATAGAACTATGAGTATTTACCATGTTTATATACATTTGGCCAGAAATAACAGAATGTTTCAGCAAAGAGATAGCAACAAAACCAACAGTATTCATCACATTCAACAGGTTCAATAATATGATAATAAACATCTATACAGTCACATGTGCATAAAGCAGGAGAGATAACCTCAATTCATCAATGACAAACTAATTTGAGCAGGGAAAAGAAGAAGAAGATTCCAATTCCAGAAATTTCATTAAGAAAAGATGATTTAAATACATACCTTTTAAGAGAGAAACAAACAAAGAGACTTGACCAAATAAAGGTCAAGTATGAACAGTAAGAGGGAAGAGAGATCAGCAAACAGCAAACAGAAAAGACCCCAAAGAAAACCAACCAGTCCAGCAAGAATAACCCAGAAATCTTGAGTGTGGACGTTTGAAATAAGAACTTCCAGAAAACCAAATTCAGCAAAAAGGGAAGATAGCAACTGAACTAGGCCATCTACTTATGATACTTGTTTTATAAAAGGGAATCAAATTTTTTTTTCTTTTCTAATAGGACTCTTCTTTTCAAAACCTTTTAAGTAAGACAGTATTTCTGAAAAAATGGGAAGGATTATGTATCCCAGCAGCTCCAAAGTGTAAAGATTCTAACCCCTTCACCTTTAAAAAGAGGGTCTACTTATAGGATATTTGGGAATGGGATATTCTTTGAATATTACCTATCCAATACTGAAAAATAGTACCAAAACATTACATAGGGCAGCTGTCAACCCTATCTTTGGGACAGCTGCCCCTATTCTAGAATATTCTTACCTATGAAAAGACCCTTTTACCCTTAAAATTCTGATTTCCTAAGTCTACATTACCTATTTTACCCCTTCGAGTCCCTGAATTTACCATTGGGTAATCAAGGTTAAGCTCACTTTGGGTTATTATTTAACTCTAGTTAACTAACACTAGTTAGGTTCACTAGTTAACTAGGCATTAACTTTGGTTAGTTAACCCCAACTATGTTCTTTAGTTAACTATTAGTTGTTCTTAACTAAGGTTGAGTTAATTAATTAAAGGTTAATTGATTAAATGCCTAGAGTTAGTTTCATACTACTTACTTATGTTTAAGTCAATTAATTGAAGTAAACCAATCAGTTTTGACTTCTTAAATTAAGTTAACTGTTTTAGTTTAATTAAGTCAAACCCAATTACCTAAAAATCAGAAAACTTACCTAATTATCAAGTCTAGGTTAAATGATTTGTTCTAGTTAATTAGTCCTAAATTAATTACCTTAGGCAGATTTTAGGACTTAGTTAGTTAATAAAAAATGGTTAGTTTATTAGATTGCTTCTTGATCTTAGTTAATTATATTAGTAACTAAACTCTCAATGAAGTTAGGAGCCTAATTAACTAATAAAATAATCTAGGTGAATGATTAATCTTCATATTATACTAAGGTTAGGGTGAGTAATCAAATGGAGATGGACAGTAGCATTTAGAGAGGAGATAAACGACAGTAAAGGTATTCTGGAGAACTTAAGCATGAACCAATAAAGCTAATTATTAATTTTAACAAGTAGAACCTCTAATAGATCAATGATGATTAACAGGAAAACCTAAATGACTAAACATGGTTGCAAAAACAGTCCGGAATGTGCATAATCATGCTAAACACTGAATCAATCAAATCGAAGGTAGTGCGAATCAAAGTAGAACAGTCATACATACAGACAATGACGAAACCTAAGTTAGGAAACATGGTTAAACAGGGAAACCTAATTACGTAATTGACGAGAACAAAATCAAGACATGACTGTCATGAAATACGTTTAGAGCTTAAACTAAACGATGAGGAAGAAATACAAACAGGTGGAAGAAAATGATGAAAGAAAGCAAAAGATCTAAATAGTGATACAACGAAAATAATTAAACTATGACATATTCAATGCTAATAGCACAAGAAACAGTTAGAAGGGGAGGAGGGATACCCGTTAAAAGGGTATTTTGGCCGGGAAAGAGAAAAGAGGTCGTTGGACCTTACCTGATCCAGTGGGGTTTGAAAATGAATCAAACCTTCATGAATCGATTGCTCTAGTTAAGAGCAATTGACCCATGAAGGTCTGAACCATTGATTGTCCTTGAATCGGCCGGGGAGTAGTTTTGGGGTTTTCAGATTCTTAGATCTGAAACCGGTGCAAATCGATTAGGTTTTTAGGGAAACCAGCAACGGGAGGTGATAGAGGGGATGATGATGATTGTCAGGTGAGAAGTTGGGGTTGATTGGAGGTCGTCCGCCACCGGTAGGCAATTTCCGGTGGGCGGAGCAAGGTGGGAATCCTAGGCGGCTAGGGTTTTTAGAGAGAAGAGAGAGAGAGAGAGACGGACAAAAGGGAAAGGGAGGGGGTTAGACTTCTAAGTGAATATAGTTTAGGGTTAGTTTGGACATTTATATAGTTTAGGGGGGTGAGTTCCTGGCCGTCCGATCAATTTCGATCATGGCCAGGATTCAATTGATTAAACCAAACGGGGTCGTTTGGAAGGGTGCTGGGGCAGGCCGGGTAAGGGATTTTGGGCCTGGGTTGTTTGAGTTGTGTAGGGATTGGGTTTGGGCATGGGTAGTTTCAAGTCCAGGTCCGAAATTAGCTTTTCTTAATTAATTAACTAATTAATCCAAATAAGTTCAAATCTAATTTAATCCAAAAAATGTTAGCAATTGATTTTAAACCTTATTTTTCATCTATTTACATATTAATTAAGAATAAAACAACTAATTATATATTCCTAATTAAGTCTATGATTTATCGAATAAAATGATTAATTTTTTATTAATTAGTTATTAAAAACTACATTACGTTAAATACTCGTCATTCGTCTATTATTTAATTAATTATAAATAATAACTTCATAATTCCTTGATAATAGTGATGCAAATTTTAATAATTTTAAAAGATGAATTATGGATATGCAAAAAATGCAAATAATTCACAATTAATTACTGAAAAATCAACAAAAAATCATAAAATCAATTGATTTATTGAGATTTTTATAGGACGATACGGCGAGTAAAAATCACATGCTCACAACAGTGTCACTCGCAAATAAGGCCTCTTGGACAAGCCTCTTAGTCACTCGTGACTCTACTCTCATAATTCAATGCTCCCACTCAGCACTCTCACTCATCAGGTACCATATAACAATTGTTGCGACGTGCAGCCCGATCCAATACGTGTGTGTGTGTGTGTATATATATATATATATATATATATATATATATATATATTGATGCGGCGTGCAGCCCGATCCATATATAAGGTATATTGTTATGACGTTCAGCCCGATCCATATATAAGGTATATTTCTATGGCGTGCAGTCCGATCCATATAACATACGTTGCGGCGTACAGCCCGATCCATATAACATACGTTGTGGCGTGCATCCCGATCCATATAATAGTCGACTGCGCTCACTGGGGGTGTACAGACTCCTGGAGGAGCTCTTTCAGCCCAAGCGCTATATCGCTGCAGCGTGCAGCCCGATCCAATATATATATTGCTCTGGCATGCAGCCCGATCCATATATAATGTATATTGCTGCGGCGTGCAGCCCGATCCATATATAATACATATATATTGTTGCCGCGTGCAGCCCGATCCATATATAATATCTATTACTGCGGCGTGCAGCCTTATCCATATGTAATATATAACATATATATTGTTGCGGCGTGCAGCCCGATCCGTAATTATCCTCACATACTCGGCGCTCGGCCTCACTCAGTCATCCTCACAAGCCACTCGGAAAATTCATCTCAACTCACGGGACTCAGCCCAAAATACTCCTCAGAGTTTCAAAGCATTGTGATAACAGTGAAAATAACAACAAGTGGTAAACATGACTGAGTCCACAGATGTTCTATCAGCATAGGGTGAGAATAGTGTAAAAGTACCTCTGAGGGTCTACACAGGTCAGCACAAGGCCCCAAACATGACTCACAACCCATAAACAAGTATAAATTTCTAGGATACAGGATATCGTAAGGTTTCAAAACGAATACGCAGCTTAATAGTCGCTACGGGATGGACCAAGTCACAATCCCTATCGGTGCACGCCCACACACTCGTCACTAGCATGTGCGTCACCTCATTTACCAAAACCATATAAAATACCGGGGTTTCATACCCTCGGGTTTAGAGTTACAATCGTTACATACCTCAAAACAGCCCAAAAGCTACTCCGCGATGCTCTTGCCCCTCGAATCGTCTCTCGATTGCTCCGAATCTAACCAAAACTGAATTAACATCATCAATATACGCTAAAGGAACAAAACCCAATCGAAAACTATCAATTGAAACACAATTCTCGAAATTCGGCCAAACCCGAGCCCCGGGCCCACGTCTCGGAATTATATAAAATTTACATCACTAGAATCCTCATCCTCCCACGATTCTATATATACCAAGAACACCAAAATCGGACCAAAATTTCCCACTCAAATCATCAAAAAAAATTCCAATTCTCATGCACCTAACCTCCCCAATTTTGGGTTAAATCCAACAAAGTTCCGGTTTAATTACTTAGAAAACAACATAGAATTGAGTTATGAAGTCAAAAATCTTACCTCCAAGTGATTCCCTTCGATTTCCTCTTCAAACCCTCTTAAAGAGCTCCAAACCAGCTCAACAATGGAGGAAAAATAGACTCTAATCGCAAAAATGGCCTTTTAAAACATTTTGCCCAGCACTAAATCCTTCTTCAGTGCGATCGCATTTCCAGGGATGCGTTCGCGATGCACAGCCAAACCCTCTCTATGCGTTCGCATACACACCCATGTGTTGGCATAGCTCAAACATCCATCCCTCTCACGCGCCTCAGAACCACTATGATATTTGCACAAGGAGCCACGCGACCGCACTGCTCAAGACTGCCCAACCTATGCGATCTCAAACCTGACGCGATCACATAGAACAAATTGCCTGCCTTAATATTTACCCTACGCGATCGCAGGTGACCTCACGCGATCGCAATGAAGAAACCACTGCTGCTAAAACACCAGAAAAAATAGTAGACTCCTTAACACCAAAAATGCCCGTTTGAGCATCCGAAATACACCCCAGGCCCCCGGGACCTCAACCAAACCTACCAACATATCCCATAACATCATTCAAACTTAGTCGAGCCTTCGAAACACCAAAAACAATGCAAAAACACCAAAACCACATCAAATTCAAGCCTATGAACTTTGAAATTTCTAAATTCCACCAAAGATGCCGAACCCATCCAAAACACATCCGATTGACCGGAAAATTTGCACACATATCCAAAATGACATTAAGAACCTTCTCCAACTTCCGAAATTCTATTCCGACCCTGATAGCCTATTTTCCACTGCCGACCGGAAATCGCCAAAAACTAACGTTCGCCAATTCAAGCCTAATTCTACACCGGACATCAAAACCACATTCCGAACACACTCCTAAGTCCTAAATCACCTAACGAAGCTATCTGAACCATAAAATCTACATTTCGAGGTCGTTTACCAATAAGTCAACTTCCGGTTGACTTTTCCACTATTGAACCAAGATAAGAGACTAAGTGTCTCATTTCTCTCCAAAAATTGCTCCGAACCTGAGCCAACCAATCTAACACAACGTAATGAATCTGAACCGTATATAACGAAGCATAAATGGGGGAAACGGGGCTAAACTCTCGAAATGACCGGCCGGGTCATTACACCGTGCATAGCTACTATTGTGCTTAAGTCCAAGTAGTCTAGGACCCAAAAGCATGCTATACTTGAAATATTTGTAACCTTATTGACAATTAAAATTTTTTAAATCATATCAAATTAGTAAATGAATTTCTAAATAAGTTAAACTTCATTTTTCTTAATCGCAAAAAGAGGATTGACTTTTCCTTGGATAAATGTTCCCTGGTGAATTCTTGATTGACTGTTTGAATGTGTGTATTTACATTTGACTGCATCGCATATATGATTCGCGAGCGGGGTAATAGATACATCTATGGTTCGCTCCATTCGACCCTCCAGCAGTGCACATTTTATTATTATGTTAGATCGGGTCGTACGACCCCGACATGATTTGCGCATGCTTGTATTGCTTGCTTTGAAATTTATAAATAATGATATTGCCATCCTGGCCTAAGGTAAATTGAAAAATGATGAAATATGAATTTTTTTTTGGAAATCTCTTATTATCAAAAGAATTGTTTACCTGCTTCATGCTTATCGAGTTTGCAATCACCTTATAAAATTCACTCTTTACATGTTTTGGTATTTCTATATTTGGACCAATAGTAAGTGTTAAAATCGACCTCCCGTCACTACTTCTTCGAGGTTAGACGAGATACTTACAGGGTACACGTTATTTTTGTACTCATACTACACTTGTTGTGCATTTTTTTGCACATGCACATGTATGTCTAGTGGCCTAGTTTGGCGCAGCGGCATGGTTGATACGGAGACTAAGGTGAGTTGCACCTCTCAAGACGACCGCAGTCAGTAGAGTCTCCTTCATAGTATTGTATTGTATTTTCTCTACTGTCCAATTATATTTCGGACGGTTATTGTATTACATTTTATTTCCTAGAAATTGCTCATGCACTTGTGACACCGGGTTCTGGGATGTATATGGGATTAGTTAGTATTGAAAAGTTGTTAAAGACATTATTATATACTCGGTGAAGTTCATTATTTATTGTTAAATGTAAGGAAAAGAAATGATTTCAAAATATTAAAATGAGAATCTAATTAACAATTTAGTGTTGGCTTTCCTGATAGTGGTGTCCGGCGCCATCACAAACTTTAATAGATTTTGGGCCATGACAACAATCTTTGCGACATCAACAACAGTGAGAAAAGGAAATAATAAAAGCAAGAAGCATCCAAGGTAAGCCCAAATACAACAACAAATTAACAAAAATCGAAGGAGGAAAACTCAAATAGTAGCGACGAAGGACAAAGATGAGTAGTACCATGAGAAGGTTGATCATTTTCAGCAACACCAGGCATTCATGATGTTTGTGGTACTCGTTCATATCCACTATTGGCATCGGGAATCTAATAAATATTAACATGTTAGATAACAATAATTTTATATGATTAGAATTTCAATTAAAATATCTAAAGTTTATGAAATAGAGTTACATATTCACTAAGGTGACATTGCTACTTTGAGGCATAGATGCATTAGGATCATATTTGCGCATTAATTGTCTCATTTGAAGTAATTCTGATTGCATATTCTCCTGATTTTGTTTCATAATATTCATTTCTTCATTTTGTTTCTCCTTTAAATCGATTATCGACTGTTCTAACCTTTGTATAACCTCATTAGAAGAATCATCTGCAGCAATATTTCCTAAGGAAGACCTACTACCCCATATAACAGAAGGAGTTGGACCAAGTCCTAAACCACAAACATACCCACTTTTTTTCATTTTCCAACACCTGGGAATACACATCGCCTTCCCAAGCAACACTACGAGGAGGTTGCTAAGTAGATCTCTCACTATTTCTCATCCTTTCATTTATCATTTTCAGACCATAGAATACACAATAAATCCATTTTGGAATTCATGAATAGGAAAAATGCACATTGTTTGACGAAGTCATCAAACAAAAAAAAGAATAAATCTTACAATTGTCTTGACAGAATCATCATCTAGTGGCCTACCATTCTTACATTTTGTATGAGTTAATAGGAAAATTTCTACTCGTGTAGGCTCTATCCCGTTTACTGCCTAATACAATAAAAATGATATCATATATGCATGGCAAAAAAAGTTTAAAATAGTTTGTAGTTTGTAGTTTTCACAGATTTACCTACTCATTCATCAATGTGGCAATACTCTTTGATCCTCCTGTGTGAGGCATCATTTGCTTGGCTCTATTGTTTTTATTTTCTTGGGTACGTTTCTGTCATTGAAATATTAAAATGATATCTTATAAAAAATTTTAAAAAAAATGAGCATACCTAAAATCAAAACGCTATAAAAATGAGCAGACTAGGATAATTTTCAAGGTTCATACCTTAGCTTTATGAGAAAGCCAATAAGATACAAGACTACTCCATTGATCCCTCAGTATGCGACTTGGCCTATTTTTTAATAAAGCATCTTTAGTCTTATATTTTTGCACATACTCACCCTTTAAATTGCACTTGTAATCTTTCAATTTCTTTCCTAGTGACTTTAAGACTCACGCCTCTCCACGTTTTGAGATAGATAACTTCTTCAAAAAAAATAAAAGCCAATATTTAGAAGATAACATCATGTATAAAAGATTGGGCATGTTCACAAAAAAATAAAAATAAAAATTAATAATAATATTATTATTATTATTATTATTAACTATTCCATACCCTCGCAAAATCCGCCAATTTTTTCTTTTCTTCGTTTTCAAATTTTCTCCAATAATCTACATGTAGAGGTGCTAATTCTGGAGTTCTGGTAATAATTCCTAGAAAGCTAGAAAGATTTCGACCCTCTTTCCCAATGGCTTGGTTACGATTATTAAACGGCACATCAGTTATCTTCTCCGGCATAAGTTTCCAAATATCTTTTAGTAAAGTAGGCCCACGAAACTTTTTTGCTTTTGAATTACCTAGAATGAAAGAGACAACAAAACATTAGATAGTACAATAGCTATTTAGCTCTTAACTATATGATATGTAGATAATCAACATCTTGATAGCACGTTATCCAAATGAGAACAAAACTATAGGAAAACTAACTTGTTTGCTTCCCAGCAGAATGCTTTGTGCATCCGAGCAATGCAAACTTAAATAAACTAAAGGTGTGACAGGATTTTATGGAAAGGTGAAGGACTAAAACAAAAATGTTAATGTTACATGAAAGAACTATAAGCAAGATTCCGAGTGTTGATGTAGTTAGAACAACTCAGAACTGCATATTTTCGTAGTGTAACATGTTGATAAAAGATGAGAATTAGTTCAACGAAGCACCAAATAAATCAAATATCACTGTGCAATAAGTATTTATGAAAATTATATCAGCTACTTAAATCTGCATCTATTCTCATATGCCTAAGCCATTGTGCGTAGAGGCTGATGATATGTAGCAGTAGCTAGCAGACTAGCCAAAGTGTGCGCAAGTTGATTCACACAGCCGCAGTTATAGAAACCTTGACTATTGAAATGAGGAGTTTACTGTAGATATTGTTTCTTAATTGTTGGGTTATATGAAAGGTTACCTAGATCCAATAACATGTAGAATTACTGCCAAGACATTGGGACTTGTTCTTAAGTTTCTCTTCTTCTTGCACAATATAAGAATCTAAAATGCATGTGAAGATTTTGTGATGAACAATTGGGAGCAAACTTACCGTGAATAGTTTAAGAAAGGACACAATTTTAAATTGGTTGGAATTGTTTAGTAGCTTAAAACAAAATATGATTGTCCATACTAGGAACAGCAATGTTGAAATTTTCTTGGACATACTAGGCTGCCCTTAGATCAGTTCCATTTCTATGACATACAAGCCATCTAGTAATTTTACTGTAATCGAAATCATTTAATAAGGGACAGAAACATATGTTGCATGATAATGTGAATTTGGTTATAGGTGTTTCAATAAAGGTAAAACCTTGAAACATGTTCCCTCAACAGAGAAAACTAAGCAAGGAATCCAATTGTTAAACCAATGCAAGGAAGCTGGAGGTTCCATCACATATACCTAAAGGAAGCATTTTCTTAAGGTTACTTGCATTTCCTGACAAATTTATTTTCTCAGATGTTTAACTAGAGAGATAAATCAATGCCCTTGATATCTATATCAAAGAAAACAACACCAAATGCTCAAGAACTTATTGCAATTTTAGATTTTAACTATTCAAGCTTCATATTAGATTCCTGCAACATGCAGTATATCATAGCACAGAATATGCAATGTTCGGCAGCCCAAGATCATCAATAAGTTAAACCCAGAAAATCAATGAGTTAAGTACAAAAGCCTAAACAGAGCTAAACTAGTTTAACAAAATCCAAGAAGATTATCTGCGCCCAACCATTGGCACAGCCTCTGCTAAAAAACACCAACATCCAACCATTACAAGGAAACAACAGTTACTCAAAACAGACACTTGGATGGACTATGAAGACAAACGCAAGAACTTTGGAAGGCCACAAAGTTTACTTGTTTCATTGGAAGGCCACAAAGTTTACAACTAACAATAATTACCGTTTGTTGATTCAGCTGCTTCTTTATAATATAGCAAATGAAAGCCATCATCTAATATGATATCTAATACAGCAGCATTACCTGAATCGTCATCATGTTGAATCTCAGTGCCACCATCAGAATTATTCAACTCATTAGATTGACCATCATGTGCTTGGGCGTCAGAGTAGTTCTAACTATCCATCAACTGCTCAATATATGATTGGGCTCTAGAGTAGTTTTGACCATCCATCAAGTGCTAAATATAAGGTCTCACATCTTCATCATAATCTTATTCAATTACAATCCAGTTGCGACCTCTAGTTTGCATAGTTCCTTTTCCAAAATAATGAAATTATCTAGATGTATTAAGTTATACTAGTACCAAATTAACTCCAACCAATTAGTAGGTCACACGCAAAATAGGAGGAAACATCGCCCTCGTCTCAAGCTGTGAAAAAAATGAATAGCAATTCGTGCACACAAATAAAGCCTTGTGACAGAGATAGTTAAAGAGATAAAAATTATTGATGCACCAGAAAAAACTATTCTCCAACGATAATAACACCTTAGCATAATGCAATACAATGGCTACAATTAGCAAAATATAAGTAAACGAAAGCACAAAGATGTGACGACCCAAAGGGTCATCACCTTTTTTATTACTCATTACGTACTCTCAAGGACTTGAAAACCTCATTTGTAGTTACCTCGATTTGTGTGCGCAGTCCGGGCGCATACCCGGGCAGCTTAAATATGAAATTCTGTAAAAAAATATTAAGATTTTATATTAAAATGAATAAATTTGACTTCGATCAATATTTTAGGTAAACGGACCCGGACCCGTGATTTGACGGTCCCGGAGGGTCCGCAGGAAAATATGGGACTTGGGCGTATGCCCGAAATCGAATTCCGAGGTCCCAAGCCCGAGAAATGAATTTTTGAGTAAAATTGTTTTCTAAAAATATTTAAGGAAATGGAAAATGAAATCTGATTAGAAAGTGATGGTATTGGGCCCGTATTTTAGTTCCGACGCCTGTACAGGTCATATATATGGTTTAAGCACGTTTTTTGAAGTTTGGTTGAAATCGAATTTCGTTTGACGGGTTTCGGACTTAAAATGAAAATTTTGATGTTTTATGAAATTTGATAGAATTCATGGATTTTGAGGCCTAATTCGATGTATATGATATTGTTTTGGTGATTTGATCGCATGGATAAGTTCGTAGGATGTTGTGGGAGTTATCTGTGAAATTTGGTATCATTCCGAGTTGTATAGGTCAGTTCGGCACGTTCTTAGCGAAGTTTAGAAACCTTAAAATTCCTAAGTTTGGTTCTTGAGGTTTGGCGGTGTGATTTTGAGTTTTAGCGTATTTTTGAGTGTTCCGAAGGCTCGAGCGAGTCCATAATATGATTTGGGACTCGTTGGTATATTTGGACTAGGGCTCGGGTGGGCCCAGGTGCCTTTCGGGCACCTAATGGGGCTAAAAACCAGCAAACAAGGTTGTTGGTGCACCTGCTCTGGTGTGACCGCAGGTGCGGTTGCCCAGTATCGCAGGTGCGAGACCGCAGGTGCGGTCCTAGGCATCGCAGGTGCGATCACCAGTGACCTGGCCAGCCATCGCAGGTGCGGAACATTTCTCGCAGATGCGAGACCGCAGGTACGATCCCAGACCCCTTAGCCCAATTCCGCAGGTGCGAGATTCTTCTCGCAAGTGCGAGACCGGAGGTGTGGTCCCCAGAGCCGCATGTGCGAGTTCACTGTTCAGGCAGTGAGTTTTGAAAACGGATTTTAAACCCATTTTTTTCATTTTCCATCTTCTTCCTTAGGCGATTTCCTCCATTTTTAAGATCTATCAACCAGGTCTCATAAGGTAAGTGAATTCCACCTGGAAATTTGTTTCATGCATGCATCCTAGCCTAATTAACTACATAAACTAGTGCAAAAATTCAAGAAATTGGGTAGTAACCTAGAACTTGTGATCACTTTAGAATTTTCTGTGAATTGGCCATGAAATCAAGTAAAAATTGTATATTTATGATCCTTAGGCTTTGGGTGAGTGTTCCCTTCGAGAATTTCAAGAATCCGAGCGAGCGCGCACGTGGTCGAATTTTGATAATTTTGGAAGAATGCTAGGAAATGGATAATTAGGCCATGTAATTGAATCATTGAATCCTTATTGATCTACTTGAGTTTATTATGTCTAGATAATACTATTCCGGAGTCGAATTCTAAAGGAAAGGCGGTGTTAGAGGGTTGATTGTTATACTTTGAACCCGAGGTAAGTGTTTGGTCTAACCTTAGATTGAGGGAATTAAGAGTTGAGTATTATTTGCTATTTGCTAATTGTGAAATACGATTTATAGGCATGGTGACGAGTATCTATACATTGGTGTCTAGCATGACCGTGAGTCCCTATATTGTGAATACTCTGACTTTGTTGTAATTTCTTTGCCTAATTGAGGATTTATATACGTTGTAAAGGGCATGTGAAGGGAATTGTAATCTTTAAACATCTTTGGAGCATTGGCTCAAATTGTAAAACGAATAATGAAGAGAGATGAGATAATTTCATCCTTGGAGCATTGGCTCAAATTGTGAAATGAATGATGAAGGAATATGAGATAATTACATCCTTTGGAGTTCGAGTAATAGAATAAATTATGGAAATGAAAGTGAAAGAAAGAGAAAGAGTTATTGAAATGTACCCTTGTCGAGTCATCGTTGTATAGTTCCCTTGCGGGGATTTAATTGTTTAATTGATGTTCCCTTGCTGGGATTTCTATTTTTACTGTGTCTATTTCCTTGCCCTCGTTTGTGATTGTTGTTTGGGTGAGGAAGAGTGTTAAAGCACGAAGGGTGATGCCGTTCCATGTTTATATTTATTATGCACGAGGGGAAATTCCGTTCCATGTTTATATTTATTATGCACGAGGGGACATTCCGTGCCATGTTATATTTATTATGCACGAGGGGATATTCTGTGCCATGTTTATATTTATTATGCATGAGGGGACATTTTGTGCCATGTTTATATTTACTATGTACGAGGGGACATTCCGTGCCATGTTATATTTATTATGCACGAGGGGACATTTTGTGCCATGTTTATATTTATTATGCACGAGGGGACATTCCGTGCCATGTTTTATTTTATTATTATGCACGAGGGGACATGTCGTGCCGCATCTTTCACTGTTTAATCTGTGTTGTCAATTTCCGTTATTATTTTCAGATATTTCAGACTGTTGTTTTCGTTTCTGTCATTTCAGTATTTGCTATCTCTTACCCCCAGCATGTTCTCCCCGTAATTGTATTCTTGTTTAGTTTCTGCTATACTATTGAACAACACAGTTACACTTTGTTGTCGTGTCGTTGCCTCGTCACTACTTCGCCGAGGTTAGGCTCAGCACTTACTCAGTACATGGGGTCGATTGTACTGATGCTACACCTGCACTTCTTTATGTTGTGCAGATTACGCAGTTGGACCCGGAGGACATCATTAGTGGGAGTGTCTTCCAGATTATCATAGAGGCTTCAAGGTATACCTGCTGGCGTTCGTGGGCCTTGGCATCTCTTCCATCCCTTTGTCTTCACTTCTGTCTTGTTTTTTTCCCTAGTTTAAGAGACAGCTATGTATTCTCTTTTCAGACTTGTATTTAGCACTCTTATAGACAGTTCGTGAGTTTGTGACTCCAAGTTTTGGGAAAATTTACGCGTTGTTGTATCATTGTCCTTATTTATCTTGAAACCATATTTATTTCCGCTGTTAAATTGTGAGTCGTTTAGTTTATCCTAGTAAATTGATGTTAATATGCTAGTTTATCTATACATGTTGGCTTGTCTAGAAGGTTCAACGTTAGACGCCATCACGGCCCGGTGGTGGGATTTCGGGGCGTGACAAGTTGGTATCAGAGCTCTAGGTTACATAGGTCTCACAACTCACGGACAACTTGGTAGAGTTTGAGGGATCGGTACGGAGACGTCTGTATTTATCCCCAGAGGCTGCGAAGTTAGGATGACTCCATATTTCTTTTCTTCTCTGTCGTGCGCTATGAATTCTGAGTACTGATTGAGTTTCTATTCTATTCTCTCACAGATGGCAAGGACGCGTGCTTCCCTTGATTCTGCCCAGCAGCTTGACACTCCTGCTACAACTCCTACTCGGGGCCGAGGTCGAGGACGAGGCCGTGCTAGAGACCAAGGTCGGGGTCGGGCTCAGCCTAGAGAAGCAGCCCCAGTGGAGGACCCTCAGGTCGAGTCTGACGAGGAGGTCCCAGTTCCAATAGTCCCAGTTGAACCAGCTCAGGTCCCAGAGGGGTTCATAGCTACCCCAGTGCTTCAGGACGCCTTTGTCCGTCTAGTCGAACTCATGGAGAGTGTAGCACAGGCGGGTCTTCTTCCTACAGCACCAGCCGCCTCTCAGGCGGGGGAAGGTGCCCAGACTCCTACCGCCCGCGTACCAGAGCAGCTAGCTCCAATGTTTTAGACTCCGACACCTCAGCCAGCCAGAGTAGCTCGGCCGGATATTGCAGCACCGTTAGCAGAGGGAGCAGCCATGTCAGCAGATGCTTTGTGAAGACTGGACAGGTTCACTAAGTTATTTACTGCTACTTACACTGGTTCACCATCAGAGGACCCCCAGGATTATTTGGACAACTGCCATGAGGTTCTTCGGAATATGGGCATAGTGGAGTCGAACGGGGTTGACTTCGCTACTTTTCGGTTATCTGGCGCAGCCAAAAGTTGGTGGAGAGACTATTGCTTAGCCAGACCAGCTGGATCTACACCTTTGACTTGGACTCAGTTCTCAGAGGTATTTCCGGGGAAGTTCCTTCCCATTACTCAGAGAGAGGACCTTCTGAGGAAGTTTGAGCGTCTCCAGCAGGGATCCATGTCAGTCACTCAGTACGAGACCAGGTTCATCACTCTAGCCCGACATGCTCTTATGATACTTCCCACTGATCGGGAGAGGGTTCGGAGGTTTATCGAGGGATTGGCCCGGCCTATCAGACTTCAAATGGCTAGAGAGTCAGGTACCAATATATCGTTCCAGGATGCGGCCAATGTGTCCAGGAGGATTGAGATGATTATGTCACAGGGTGGTTGTCAGGGGGCTGACAAGAGGCCTCGTCATTTTGGTCGTTTCAGTGGAGCCTCATCTGGGGGCAGGGATTCTTCAGGTCGAGGTCATCCTCCCAGACCTTTTCAGTCAGCTCTCCAGGTTTCCCATGGTACTTCAGGTGGTCGTGGTTATCAGGCGCACTATTCCGATCAGCAGCCTTATAGTGCGCCACCAGCACCTATCGGTGCACCGCCGCTTTAGAATTTCCAGGGTGGTTATCAGGGTCGACAGGGCCAGTTCCAGAGTCAGCAGTCACATCAGCAGAGGCCTTGTTATACTTGCGGTGGTTTGGGGCA
>ML415781.1:0-16330 GCA_005239525.1 Nicotiana knightiana | reverse complement strand
TTTCTTGTTGGGTAGGTGCGTGAATTGAGAGGGCATAGTAGTTGCAAGTCGACTCTTGAGGTTGGGTGGTTGCAATTAGGTTATTGGTATTATTGATTAAATTGTTATACTTGGGCATGTTTAAATAAGGGAACGAATGTGAAATTTTGTATGTTCATACTTAATTGTCGGTATTGATCATAGTTAAGGGGTAATGTGTGTGATTGAAAAGTAAAATACTCATTGCTAATGAAATGTGTACGTGTTGAAGGATATTGCTCGAGGACGATCAAGAGTCTAAGTGTGGGGTGTTGATGCTGGGCTAGAATTCATACTTTTAAGCATTATATACTTTACATTTTATGTGCTTTTTTGATTAAAAATACACGTTATATGTGCATAATGGAGTCTATTTCATGTGTAGGTGAATTGTAGATGGAAGCCGAGCTAAATGGGTGCATAAACGTCAAAAATACGCTGAAGAGTCGAAAAGGAGTGACCCGGGCAATGCCCAGGCATTAAGGGGGCGTTTGGCCCTTAAGGCCAGGGTGAACCTGGCGTTAGCCAGGCGTTTGACCCCTAACGCCAGGTCTTCCCTGGCGTTAAGGGGGCGTTTGGGGATTAATGCCTGGGTGCCTGGTCCAGTCAACTCCGAGTTTTAAAGGTCTTTAAGTGTTTCCCAGTTGGAATAGAAGTCTCCTACACGTTTAGGGTTTATCCCAAACGTATAAATAGACCCAATAAAATAACTTTGAGAGGAGGGTGCCATTTTTGGAGAGAATATACACACAAGATCATTGAAGAAGCAAAGGATTATCAATTTTCTTCATCTTAATCTAGTATTTTCCATTGATGCAAAAACTTATGGAATTGTTTAATTCTAGTATGAGTGGCTAAGCACCCATTGTTCTGGGGTTGTGGGTTAGCCATGAATATTGTTATTCGATATTGACTTAACCTTGATTATAATTCACTCAATATATGGTTGTTTCTTCAATTCTGCGTTTAATTGCTTAATTGTTTGGCCAACAACTTGGTTCTATGTACTATCTATGTTATGCTTGGGAAAGCCGTATATAGATTAGAGAAGAATTGAAGAGAGCGCGATCTTAACCCTTCAGGGGAGCGGATTTGTGGTTAGGATAGGAATATACCTAGTCACCGTGCTTAATTAAACATCGTAATCTTAGTGCGTTCTAATAGATTAATTTCATAGGAATATAGGCGTTAATCTATTGAGAATAGGCGAGTAGTACTTCGGGAGAAGGATACGAGAGCAATTATCGATTAATTAGAAACCATGAATGAACTATATGAAAGGGAAAGTTAATTAGAATGCAATATGAATGGTGAATTGATCACAACCCTGGAATATTTGTCTCTATTGAATACACTACAATATTCTCGTTACTTGAAAATTAGTTCATATAATCGTAGAATAAATTAGTTATATTCTTGGATTTTGTTTTGGCTCGATTAAATAGCAATTAGAGTGATTCAATAAGTAGTTCACGCAAGTCCCTGTGGGTTCGACGTTCAATTTAACCTTATATTACTTGCTACGACCATGTATACTTGCGTGTGCGGTTTGGGACCAACAGGCGTATATGAATTCTCGCCTTGACACATTGATGGAAATGAGTCAAGAGGGTTTTGACCTTAGTGCTAAAATATCCAAAACTAAGGAATCCATGGAGAAGGCTCAACAGGGTCATAACCTCTCTTCACCTGATGGTGAGATTCCAGCCGCTCATGCCTCTTCATCCCCAGTTGCTCCCGCTCCTTCTGCCACTGAAGTCAACCCCTCTCTTGAAAAGATCTAGTTGGTTTATCCCCCCTTTTTATCTTTTTATTTGCATCAATTGGTGGTTACCCCTAGTCCCATTGGGGGTAAATTTGGATTTCCTTTAAGTCCCCAAATGATAACTTAGGGGCACCACAATGTATATAAAAAAATGTATACGGCTAAGTATAAGTTAATACTTAGTTTTAGCCGTTATAATATATAAATGTTGGTTCGACTTTTGTTGAGTCTTTGTTTCACACTTTAAATCTTTTGCATGCTTCAATTTTCGTGGTTTTAGTTTTACCTTCGAGTTTTTCATGTGGAATGCTTTAGACTACTCGTACTTTTTTTATAATAGGAACGGCGTCATATTAAATGTGTGCCTTTTTGTAATAGGCATAGTTTATGGAAGATGACCCTTTATAATTGACATAAAAAAGACGTCTCAACTTCATGATAATGCAATAGAGTGATAGGAATTTTACACATGTTTAAGAATGTTTCCAAGGAAAATTTTTTGTTTGAACTTCCATGACATTTTACATGTGTTTGGTTATCGTCTAAAACTCATGTTTGCAAATATTTTTGTTTAACAGATTTGATATACTCTTGTATTTCGTAACTGTTTTTCATAGGTAACAGTTTTTCGATATTAATACAAGGAAACAACTATTTTTTACTAGTAACAGTTTTTATAAAGATTGGGGTTTTTACCCGCAACTGTTTTGGAAACAGTTTTCTAATAAGTACGAGGGAAATGTTTTCTTATTCGTAACTGTTTTTATTTGATAACAGTTTCTTGAACAAATACAAGGATTTAGATCTTTCATCCATAACTGTTTTATTTGAGAACAGTTTTTTGAATGAGTACATTGATGATGATCTTTTACCCCTAACTGTTTTTGTTACAACAGTTTTGAATAAGTACAAAGATGTACATTTCTTTCTCGTGACTAACATTTTTCCTTTCAACCTGAATATGTTCAAAGGTTTTTGCTTTTTGCATTAGGCTTTGTATTTGGATGGCTCTTTTGATTTCTTTTGATTCTGCTCGTGTCACTTGTCTTGTTGGGTAGATCGGTCTTCAGGCTCGAGCTTTTGACTTTCTGATAGTCTTCTTTGCTTCGTCTTAGCCTTCCATACTGTATAGTCCCCCAAGTGTTTGAGATTTGAAGAATGAAATCTCGAGAACTTGATTATTCCTTCCTTGTGGTCCTTTTCCTGAAAAGGAAAAACATTCCAGACTCGAAGGTATATAGTTTTTTAGATGATGACTGCTTAACCCTTTTTAAAACGTCCATCAGAAAGTGTAACCCTAGACCGGAAATTGTGTTATTTCCTTGCGTCTTTGCAGGTCTAATTTCATCATCTGGTGATGGGTTAGTTTTATGCCTATCATCTAAAAAATTTAGTAAATTTTTTAAATGTTCATAATAAAATCGAACGTGTGATACCTGACGGTGGGTATTCTTTTCTTTTAGAAGTAATACTTCTTTAGATGGATGGTGTTCCAACTTGTTGGTAGAACTCTGTTGTCCATAGCTTCCAACTCATAGGCGCCTTTCCCAGCTATGCCTCGGATTTTGTAAGGTCCTTCCCAGTTTGAATTTAGCTTTCCTGCACCTGTTTCTTTTGTTGGTTGAAAGACTTTTTTGAGGACGAAGTCCCCAATTTTAAAGTACCTGAGATGAGCTTTACGGTTGTAATAACACTCTATGATTTGTTTTTGAGCTGCCACCTGTATCAATGCTTCTTCTCTCCGTGGTTAGAGTAGGTCTAGGTTGGTCCTTAATTCGCCGTCATTTTCACCTTCCATGGATATTGAGAACCTTATGCTTGGTTCGCCAATATCCATAGGTATTAAGGCTTCTGAGTCATAAACAAGTGCGAACAGAGTTTCTCCCGTGGCTATTTTTGAAGTTGTTTTGTATGCCCATAGTACCGCTGGTAACTCATCAGGCCAGTTCCATTGGGCTTTATCCAGCCTCTTCTTTAGATTGTTGATGATGACCTTATTCGTTGACTCAGCTTGACCATTATCCATAGGGTGGTACGGCGTTGAAGTGATCCGCTTGATTTGCTAACTTTCGAAGAATTCTATGATTTGCGAGCCTATGAATTGTGGGCCATTATCACACACGATTTCCTTTGGTATTCCAAAGTGGCATATTATGTTTCTCCATAAGAAAATTTTAACTTCCTTTTCTCGCACTTGTTTGAACGCTTCTGCCTCTACCTATTTTGTAAAATAGTCGGCTAGTACGAGTAAAAACCGTACCTATCCTTTGGTTATGGGAAGAGGTACCACTATGTCCATACCCCATTTCATGAAAGGCCATGGGGATATTATTAGATGTAATAATTCCTCTGGTCGATGCATGTTATTGGCAAACCTTTGGAATCTATCACATGTGGATACGAAGTTCTCGGCTTCTTCTTCCATCTTAGGCCAACTGTATCCGACTCTGATTAGTGTTTTCACTAAGGATCTCGCCCCTGAGTGATTTCCATAATGTCCTTCGTGGACTTCTTTCATCACAAAGTCCGTTTGGTTATGTCCGAGGCATTTAGCTAGGTGTCCTCTGAACATCTTGCGATAAAGTGAGTTGCGAATAAGGTAGTACCGTGCGGCTTTGCGGCGAAGTGCTTGAGCAGCTTTCCTGTCTTCAGGTACGGTTCCATTCTGCAAAAAGTTAAGAATTTTGTTTCTCCAGTCCCATGTTAGGTTGTTGAAAATTACCTCATTCCTGTCCTGGTCTATTATTGAATGAAATAGTTGAACGGCAATTGTATTTGTCTTTGTTCGTTACTTCCGTGACTTCTGCGAGGTTAGCTAATGCATCTGCTTCTGCATTTTCCTCTCTAGGTATTTGCACTACCTTCCATGTTTTGAATTGTCTCACGAGCTCTCGTGCTTTTTCAAGATATTGTTGCATTCTAGTCTCTCGAGCGATGTAAGTCCTCTGTATCTGATTTACTACCAGTTGGGAGTCGCTGTTGATCTCAATTTGCTCGATTGAGAGCTCCCTTGCGAGTTCAAGCCCTGCAATAACAGCTTCGTACTCTGCTTCATTGTTAGTGATAGGATAACACTTTATAGCTTGCCGTGTCTTTTCACCCATGGGTGATATCAAGACTATGCCTAAGCCGACACCTTTTATATTTGAAGAACCATCGGTGAACAAGGTCCATAGGCCTGGATTAACACCGTTAAAGAGTTGTAACTCTTTTTCTACTTCAGATACAATGTTATTACTAAAGTCAGCAACAAAATCAGCTAGTATTTGAGACTTAATTGCAGTCCTAGGCTGATAGATTATTTCATGCTCACTTAATTCTATGGCCCACTTGGCTAATCTTCCTGACAATTCCTGTTTATGCAGAATATTTCTTAAAGGATATGAGGTCACAACGGTGATTGGGTGGCATTGAAAATAGGGTCGTAATTTTCTAGATGCCATTATTAAAGTTAAGGCTAACTTTTCCAGATGTGGATATCTAGTCTCAGCATTTAGCAAAGTTTTACTTACATAATAGACCGGTGATTTTTTACCTTTTTCTTCTCTTACCAATACTGCACTTACAGCAATTTCTGAGACAGCCAGGTAGATGTACAATCTTTCCCCTTCTTTTGGCTTTGAAAGCAGTGGTGGTTTCGATAGATAAATCTTCAGGTTCTTGAGGGCTTGCTGACATTCTTCAGTCCATTCGAACTGATTCTGCTTTTTGAGAACTGAGAAGAATTTAAAACTTTTTTCGGAAGATTTAGAAATAAACCTACCCAAAGCTGCTATTCTCCCTGTCATCCTTTGAACTTCCTTTTTATTTGTTAAAATATCAGGTATTTCCTCTATGGCTTTAATTTGAGCCGGATTTACCTCTATTCCTCTGTTTGATACAAGGAAACCCAAAAATTTGCCTGATTGCACTCCAAAAGCGCATTTCTATGGATTTAACTTCATATTATACCTGTGTAAAATCAAAAGCAGTAGAGAGGTGCTGGAAATGGTCTTGTGCTTGTGTTGATTTTACCAACATGTCATCAAAATAGACTTCCATCGTCTTTCCAAGATATTCTTGGAACATCTTGGTCACCAGCCTTTGATAGGTAGCTCCAGCGTTTTTTAGGCCAAAAGGCATGACTTTATAACAATAAGTCCCCTTGTTCGTGATAAAGGAGGTTTTTTCCTCGCCTAAAGGATCCATTTTAATCTGATTATAACCAAAATATGCATCTAGAAATCTTAATAGTTCATGACCTGCGGTGGCATCAATCATTTGATCTATATAAGGCAATGGGAATGAATCTTTGGGGCATGATTTGTTTAAGTCAGTATAATCTACGCATACTCTCCACTTGCCATTCTTTTTAGGTACTACCACGGTGTTTGCTAACCAGTTAGGGTACGTTACCTCTCGTATCGAACCAATCTTCAAGAGTTTCTGTACCTCTTCGTCGATCACTTGGTTCTTAAATGGTCCTTGCTTTCTTTCCTTCTGCTTAACAGGTACGAAGGATAGATCTTCATTTAGTTTATGAGTCATCACTTCTGGTGGAATGCCTGTCATATCTGAGTGGGACCACGCAGAGCAGTCTGCGTTAGCCTTTAAATAATCAATCAACTTACCTCTTCGAGCGAGGTCTAGCCTCGTACCTATATACACTTTCTGCTCAGGCTTTTGTTCGGATAATGGAACAGCTTCGAGCTCTTCCAATGTTGTTTTGATGTGTTCATCTTCCTCCGGTCACGAATGACATCCAGTCTGGAATCTGTTTCCGTGTGGTATAGTATACCTTCCATGGTAAATTGATTTTCCTTCTTGTAAGTATTTTCTTTCGTACCTGTTTCAGCAATAATACCTTCCGTACCTATTTGGGTAGTAATTTCTGCATGCTTGTTTGGGCTGTGTTACCTGCTTGGGAGATTCCTTTATCTCGTAATTCTTCCACCTCTGTTTTCTTGTTGTAGTGTACCACAGAGTTTATATTTCTTGCGGTATGCTGATCTCCTTTGATTTGTTGAAAACCCCATTAAGAGGGAAATTTAATTACCTGATGCAACATGGAGGGTATCGCTTTCATGTCGTGGATCCATGGCCTTTCAATGATCACGTTATAAGCCATGTCAGTATCGATGACTTGGAACCTGGCACTTTTGATCACCCCCTCAGCATAAGTGTTAAGCTCAAATTCTCTTTCTGTTATAACCGTAGAGTTATCAAACCTTGATATGGCTCGTGCTTTTGGGATTACCTGATTCCCTAGTAGCATTTCTTCCACGACTCTTAGAAAA
Organism: Nicotiana knightiana; assembly: GCA_005239525.1. Lineage (NCBI taxonomy): Eukaryota > Viridiplantae > Streptophyta > Magnoliopsida > Solanales > Solanaceae > Nicotiana > Nicotiana knightiana. Next base: position 9,271 of record ML415781.1, on the reverse strand, counting down.
ATAATATTGACTGAACTTACTGGATCAATCAACACTCTTTTTACGTTACTTTCATGAATAAGTAAAGATATTACCAGAGCATCATTGTGCAGAAGCATTAATCCGCTGATATCTGCATCATCGAAGGCTATATCGTCTTCTCCACGAGCCCGTTTCCCATGTGTAATTGTGAACTTCGTGGTTGTTTTGTAAAGCACTCCGTTTACTTCTTCACCCTGTGTATTACGTTAACGGTTCATTTTGGAGAAGGAGGCTTTGGGGGATCCTGCCTGTTCCTCATATATGCATCTTTACCTTTATCACTAAATAATTATTTTAAATAGCCCTGTTTTAACAAATTTTCTACTTCACCTTGTAAAACTCTACAATCCGTTTTGTGCCCATGATCGTTGTGAAATTCACACCAGTGATCGGGGCTTCTTCTACTTGGATTTGACCACATCTCTTTGGGCCACTTAACCTTGTCTCCCATGTTCCTCAATATTGAGACAAGTTCAGTAGTACTTACATTAAAGGTATGATCCCCAATTTGAGTACTACCTCTAGGCCGTTCATCTCGATCTTTTCTGGATCTAGACGAGGATGAGACTACGTCTCTTCCTTGCGGTCTATAGTCCGATCTAGTGTTTTCGAACCTGGGGCGGATATCGCGTCTCGAGGGTCCTAAGTAAGGATCGTACCTATTTTTACCTGATCTTCTATCTGATTCAGGACGTCTGGATCTGGAATGATCTTCATCTCTCGAACGAGCAATGATATCTTCTTCTATTCTGAGTTTAGTACTGTACCTGTTATATACATCGTTCCATGTTGTAGCGGGGAATTCTCTTAGACTCTCCTTAAGTCGTCTCGTGGCTTCTGAGCTTTTATCGTTTAGGTTGCTTGCAAATGCCATGGCTGCCCAATTATCAGGCACCCTGGGTAACTGCATTCTTTCTCGTTGAAACCTGTCTACAAACTCACGGAGTAGTTCCGTGTCTCCTTGTTTTATTTTGAATATGTCTTCCATTCTCTTCTCAACTTTTTGTGCACCAGAGTATGCTTTTATAAACAAATCTGCAAGCTCAGGAAAAGAGTCAATAGAATTTTCAGGGAGAAGAGAATACCAGGTTAGGGCTCCTTTGATAAGTGTTTCCCCAAATTTTTTTACAAGGACTGATTTAATCTCTTGTTTCGTTAAGTCGTTGCCCTTTACTCCAGTAGTGAAAGCAGTCACATGGTCGCGTGGGTCAATTGTTCCATCATATTTGGGAATGTCGGGCATTTTAAACTTCTTGGGTATAGGCAAGGGTGTCGCACTTGGCTTCAAAGGTTGTTGAGAATATCTATCAACATCGATGCCTTTGATGATAGGTGGTACTCCAGGACTTTGTTCGATGCGATCGTTCTTCTCCTTCATATGTTTCTGCATGGTTAGCAGTAAATTTTGTAATTCTGAGTTATTAGATATACCTGGTCTCGTTTCGAGAGATTCATTAGGAGTATCTTCTCTTCCTGAGTTTGCCAACCCAGATTGAGGATTTTCCATGGTAATGGTGTTATTGGGGGGTGGCGTCGGCGGTGTAGGTAACACTGCCGGTAATCCTCTCGCAAATTCTTGCAAAGCTTGGCTCACATACTCTGCAATCATTTGCTTTACACGATCTTGTTTTACAATTTGATCATTATCACCATTGTTGTTATTGGATCTTTCTGGGGTTTGTTCCCTCGAACCACGTGGGTTTCCTGAAGGCGATGGAGCTGGGGTTTCACTTCTTAGCTGGTTGTTGTCGTTGGGGTTTGACATAATTCAGAGGATATCACTTGAAAATTAAACAAAGATTATCAGATTCCCGGTAACGGAACAAATTTGTTTAACCAAATAATTAGACCCTTTGACTAAAGCTTATTTTTAAGATGGATACGAGTTACTGATAATCAAGATAATGGAGAAAAATGAATAATAGACAATATTGCAGAAATATAAAGTTGATTGTATTCGAGAATCAGATGCCTTTACAAGCTGTATTCCCCTCCCTTACATAGGAGATTCTTACAACGTACGACTCTTGCTATGGTCACTCATTAATGACTAATTATGACATTAATGAGGCGTTACAAAGGATAACGGTAATTGGGGGTTCAGTTACACAACGTTCGAGTAATCAATTGTGGGTCCTTGAATCTGTTTATAGCTTTGTCTAGATTCATTCGGACCGTGCCTCTCTCCCGTTTTGATTAAGTTGAGTTTCCCGTGGCTGATAAGTTCGTGGACTTACTGAATCGTGCCTTTTTGTATCGTATCTCTTCAAGGAGTCACGTCCAGCTATCGCGTTTTCCTGTGTCCACGTGACTGACTGAGTTGTCAAAAGCTGGCTTACGTGTGAAACTCTTTTTTACCAATACAGGGCCGATGTACACAATCGGTATCAATCGAAGATCGAGGTCGAAGATGATCAATTGAGGGGCCCTTCTGGGTCCGTCTATCCTAATAGGCACGTGGATAGAATCAAGAGAGATGTCGACTGGGAACTAAGGTCGAAAAGAGATTGCTATCAATCGCATAACGGGGACCATAGAGACAGCGAGCCTGGGCGAAATTCTGCACGGAATGAGAGGAGAAAAGATCGGGGTCAAAGTTCACAGGGACATGGTAATGAGGAATGCCACAGCAAATACCCGAAGTCCAAATGAAGGTACGACCCCATGTCAATTTTTTCTATTCTTCGACTAACACTAGTAGATTATCGACAAGGAGCGGCACAACACTTTAGGTATTAGAGCGCGCGTCACACTCTTTTTCCCTTCGACCGATTTTTGTCCCAAAAGGTTTCTCCGGCAAGGTTTTTAACGAGGTGACATCAGATCGTGCTAACATTGAATCTAAGGTCGACCACAGATCGGTGTCATAGACAGCATTTAACAGTGTCCAAATTTCCCTACAATAAACCTCAAATGCTGGAGGCATTACCTTTGAAGTCAATTTTGTTGCGAGGAACTTACTTCATAATAACGGGATCTCGATAGGGCCAAACGGTCGAACGAATCATGCCTGCATAGGTCGTCTGAGCCCTGGCTAGAAACATGTACGCATGAATAATCATTCTTCTCAAGAATAAAAGAGATATATTTATTCCTCGCATTTATCTCATGTCTTAGAAAAAGTTTTCCTACTTTACAATTCCATGTCTTCAACCTATTATGGAAACAAGCTTAAGGACCGATCATAACTGAAGTTCAAACAACTGACCCTATACTCGGGGACTGTCGTTCAAAAAATAGACGAGATCGAATTGCTAAAACTTCAAAATCATAAAATTTTAAAGGTAACCCTCAATGTTTATAGGCTACGGCTACCCTACTAGGGGACTGACACTTCGGGCAAGGTCGAAGTGTAACAGGAAACCAAAAAGGCTACGGCCAATTTACACGACTCAAAGACGTCCGAAACCCATAACAAAATGGTCTCAAAAAAGACACAAATGAAAGTGAAAATATAAAGGCCTAAGGGCTATCTTTTTACTTCGAGTTCGAGAAATCATTCTCACTCGACTACGAAGCCCAATGGCTACCTTAACCCGAGTTCAATCAAATCCTCACTCGGGGACTACCCATCGAGCCCAAGGGCCACCTTGTCTCGAGTTCAAGCAAGTCCTCACTCAACAACAAAGCCCAAGGGCTACCTTAACCCTAGTTCAAGCAAATCCTCACTCGGGGACTACTCATCGAGCCCGAGGGCCACCTTATTTCGAGTTCGAGCAAGTCCTCACTCGACAATGAATCCTAAGGGCTATTTTTTACTTTGAGTTCAAGAAATCATTCTCATCCGACTACAAAGCCCAAGGGCTACCTTTATCCGAGTTCAAGAAAATCCTCACTCAGGGACTACTCATCGAGCCCAATGGCCACCTTATTTTGAGTTCTAGCAAGTCCTCAATCGACAATGAAGCCTAAGGGATATTTTTTACTATGTGTTCGAGAAATCATTCTCACTCGACTACAAATACCAAGGGCTACCTTAACCTGAGTTCGAGCAAATTCTCACTCGGGGACTACCCATCGAGCTCAAGGGCCACCTTATCTCGAGTTCGAGCAAGTACTCACTCGACAACAAAGCCTAAGGGTTATTTTGTACTTAGAGTTCGAGAAATCATTCTCACTCGACTACAAATCCCAAGGGCTACCATAACCCGAGTTCGAGCAAATTCTCACTCGGGGACTACCCATCGAGCCCAAAGGCCACCTTACCTCGAGTTCGAGAAACTCCTCACTCAACAACAAAGCCTAAGGGATATTGTTTACTTCGAGTTCATCATTCTCACTCGACTACAAAGTACAAGGGCTACCTTAACCCGAGTTTGAGAAAATTCTCACTCGGGGACTACCCATCGAGCCCAAAGGGCCACCTTATCTCGAGTTCGAGCCAGTCCTCACTCGACTACAAAAGCCTAAGGGCCATTTTTATTTTTGAGTTCGAGAAGTCATCCTCACTCAACTAAAACCTAAGGGTTATCCTAGTATGAGCTCGAGCAAGCACTCACTCGGCACCAGTTCGGTTTCGGTCAAAACACCCAAACTTCGAACCAATCATAAGGCATGAATAAAATGAAATTATGTATGGCAGAAACAAGGAAAAGTCTCATGATACAATATAGAAATAAATAAAATTGTTTTATATATCAAAATCATTTACAAGGGCGACATGGCCCAGTCAAGGTTCTACACAAAATTCGAAGGAAAAAATCTTGAAGTTACTAACTATCTTCGTGGGGCAGCTCCTTCTCCATCGGGCCACCCTCGCTCTCGGACCCTCTCTTACTCCCGGTGTCATCATCATCATCGGTGGAGACCAGTGCCCTATCATCGGCTTCGAGCCCTTTGGACTTTTCTATCTCGTCAGTGAGATCGAAACCTCGGGCATGGATATCCTCGACGGTTTCCCTCCGAAATTCGCACTTGGCGAGTTCGGCAACCTTTTGTGCTTGAGTTTGGGTGGCCTCAACAGTTTCTCTTGCTTGGGCTTGAGCAGATTCAGCATCAGACTGGTGGCCACGATCGCCTCCGCATCGGCCTTAGCCTTATCTACCTCAGATTTGGCCTTTGTAAGTTCGGCGACAAATCGAGCCTCGAGCTCCTCTATTTTCAGTCGATGATAACTGGACTCGAGAAGCTTCCTTCTCTGAGGCGAGGCGGTCCATTTTTTGCTTCCATGTCAGGGTCTCCGCCTTCATCATCAACCTCTCCTCGAAGCTGCTCGATTCTCTCGAGCTTCTGTTGGACATGTGAGATTGGATTATTGGCCATCACCCCCAAACCGATGCCATGATCCTCTATTTATTACCTACTCGGTCAGGTCATTTTTGTTCTTTCTGAGCCGCGGCTAGCTCAGTTTGGAGGTCCTTTATTTCCTCATCTTTTAACCCGCTGAGGAGTTTGAGGGTGTTCCTCTCCTCGGTAAGACCTTGAAGATCGGCCTTGCACTGGCTCAGTTCTACTCGGAAATTTGAAAATGCCTCCTGATGAAGCACAGAGGCCTACACAAAAAGAAGAAAAGAAGTTAGATAGGAAGGGGAAAATAAACACAAGTGTAATATCAACAAGGGGAGTTAAGGCTTACCCGATTCAGAGCTTGTTGTGCTTCGTTAAAGAGACTCGATGCTTCACCTGATTCCTTCCACAAAACCGCCAAATCACTCAGGACGGTATCATCTTCGACCCCAGTAAAGTAATCACGGAAGGGGTCCTCCCTTCCGTGGGCTTCCTCTATGGAGGGGGTCTTCAAGGCCCGAGCATCCTAAATCATCCCCTCAGAGAACGAAGGGAGCGACAGGGAGCCTCCAATTTCTATTGCCCCAAGTGGGTCACTTAGGGCGTTCTCTCCATATCGAGGGGCCTCAAGACCAGCTCTTACGATCGTTTGCTCACTACGGTGGGAGGCATCTTCAGTATTTGACAACTCGGGGACTTCGTCCAAGTAATTCTCCAAGACCCCCTCATCTCGAGGTTGAGTCTTTGCAACCTTCACCGACTTAGTGGCCTTTGGGGCCTCGGTTAAAAACGATCCCACCCGATTTTATTAATTAACCAAGACCAGGGTGATGGATCGAAAAGTGACCCCGTAATAGATCAGATTGAGGCACAAAGATGAGATACCGAGTTCGGGATTTGAGGTACCTGTCGAGATCGAGACCATTAGTGATTGAGACCAAATGAGACAGACATTGAGAAAGACCGAAGATAGCATAGTAACAGAAAGGCGAGATATTCGTGACTGGTCTAAGATCATGACGGAAATCTCAGAAAGGATCGAATCAAGAATGATTGTATCATGGGATTTTTTCTGTAATTAAAATTATATCATAAATAGAATTCCTCTACTATATAAAGAGGAGTTCTAATCATTTGTAACATACATTATTCACACAATACTCTCGCATATCAAAGCAATAGAACATTCTTCCTCGCTTATACTTTCTTGTTTATCAGCTTGCTTTATAATTAAACTGGTGTTAATCGGTTCGAGGGAACTCTAGTTCGAGGGCTAAACTACGTTCTAAATACTGGTTTGATTTACTTTTTTATCATTTTCTATTATAAATATTTATATTTATTAATTGGTATTAGGTGAAATCACGTGTCTTTAAAACTGCATTATGTTGGAAAAAATTTGAAGATTATGGAGAACAAACGATTTAGCTTGAGGCGTGTAAGGGACACTGTCCGTAAGGATATTTTGCCCACACCATGATAAATATTATTAGGAGTATCCCCAAGATTGAACAAGCTCTTCTAGTATAACTAGGAGCAGAAACAACAAAGATTGTATAAAAGAAAACCCAACACAAAAGAAAAGGAGAAGTTTTCCACACACCTTATCAAATGAACACAAGAAGATATATTTATATATATTCCAAAAGTAATTTGGATCTGATAAAAGTTAAAGCCATTAAGGGTTAAGGCCAAAACATTAAAGTCATTTAAATGTATTAGATGCCAAAACGTAAAGTCATTGAAAGCTATCAAATGCCAAAACGCCAAAATCATAGTAATTGACTTCAATCATTAGTTTTAATGTTTTCAAATTTGTAATTGAAAATATTCTATCAGTTACATATGTATTTATACCAATTAATAAAAAACGAATAAATAAAGAGTTTTGCTGGGTTTTCACAAATGAGCACAATGCGTCGAATCTGGTGTCTTGGATTATGAACCAGACCTAGATAAAATAAGATTAAACTTACAGAATAATTGGTGAAGTTTAGAACTTCTATGAACCAAGAATTCTTTTATAAATTTAGTGTCTTATCTATCACATTATACCCGCACACAGTTTATTGTTTGTCGCGGTTTTGCGCTAATAGGCCAAGCCTGGTTTTCATGAGTGCTCTAGAAATTTTTTGCCACAAATTTTATAGGAGCGGCCCCGCTCCACACTCATATAGGTCCATCTATAAAGTGTATTCTATAGCACAATACACGCCCTATAAAAGACTATGGATTATAGGATTAAGAATTTAATAGCTCAGCCTCTCATTCCTTGCAGTCTAGCACTATATACACACACCATAGGAAGGAACATTATTTAAGTGCATATTTAATCAATTAATGACTTGTTATTACCCATATGAACCTACTTCATGGGATCGCCAGTCAAATAGATTGAGTTACCATCATTGTTGATATAACTCAAATTGGCCATAATCCTACTGCCCTTTATGTTTCAGATATTAATCGTCACGACCCAAAACCTAACATGTTATGATGGCGCCTATCGATGGTACTAGGTAACCCGACTTTCCCAAAATAATTTAAAAATCAAATATAAAAGTAATTTAAAACTTTCCATATCAGGAATTTTTCATAAAAATCAAGGTTAAACTCAAAATAGAATCAAAGTGTGAAAAACTAGCCCCAAACATTGGGGTGTCACCAAGTCATGAGCGTCTAAGAATCAAAACCAATACAACCAATATCTAAATATCAGTACTAAGCGTAAAGAAATATAGAAGGAGTGACAAGGTCCTGCGGGCGCTGGCAGCTACCTCGTATTATCTGGAACTCGATCACGCCTGAAACTCAATGGTCTCTGTGTTCAAACACACCTGGATATGCACATGAAGTGCAGGGTGTAGTATGAATACAACCGACTCATCAAGTAACTGAAATAAGGAACTGAGAAGTAGTGATGAGCTGTACAGAACAATTTATTTGATAATTTTCAAAGTTTAAGAGTAAACATGAGTAAAATCAGTTGCATCATTACCAAGTTCAAGTAAACCAAATATCAGCTAAATGCAGCAACAAAGGGAAACAGATGCAACCTCACAGGTACTATCGCTCAATCCCTCAATAACTCAACACTCGACTCTCAGCCCTCAATGCACACGCTCAATACGTACCTGCGCTCGCTGGGGGTGTTCAGACTTCGGAGGGGCTCCTACAGCCCAAGCGCTTAATCTGCACGGAAAACTCATGTGCCGCATGGACAACTCATGTGCTATAATATCATATCAAGGTCCACACGGACAACTCACGTGCCACCATATCACATTAGAATCGGCACGGACAACTCACGTGCTAAGGTAAAATACCTCACAAACAGGCCCACAGCCTCACTCAGTCATGAACCTCTCTAGTCTCAATAACAGAGACTGAGATAAACATGTACAAGAATCACTATGACTGAGTATAATTACCATGACCAGGTACATATCCTATTAAACTTTACAGTCTCACGGGACCGACCAAGTCTCAATCCCTCACAGCGTACACCCATACTCCCGTAACCTAGCATGGATGTCACCTCCAAACAGCCACATTATACCAAACTCTGGGTTTCATACCCTCAAGACCAGATTTAAAACTATTACTTACCTCAACAACGTAGAAATCCTACTCCGAAATGCCCTTTCCTCTCGAACCGGCCTCCAAATATCCCGAATCTAGCCACAAGCAATACAATACAATCAATATGAGCTAAAGGAATCAATTCCACAAGACAAATACCAATTTATAGCCAAAACCCGAAATCGGCTCAACCCGATCCCGTGCCTGTGAACAACTAATTTTTTACCACACCCAAATTCTATACTATTTTTGGTGTAAATATTTTTTTTAGGTCTAATCTTAATACTTTAAATTTTTATCTTAATCTTAATAGGTTTTATTCAAGAAAATTAAAAACTACAAAAAATATTCACAATCTTACAATATAAGATTTGTTCCTATGTTTAAATAGACGAAATATATATATATATATATATATATATATATATATATATATATATAT
>ML415779.1:97101-110039 GCA_005239525.1 Nicotiana knightiana | reverse complement strand
TTGTGGGGGCTACGTACGTACAAAGTGACGAGAGTCCGTACGTAGCGACTATTACTATTATGTCCGGGTAGTTAGGCCCACATCATGCCTTGTGTTTTACCTGATATGAACTATATGCTTAATGAATTAACGTTTCATGTTGCTTATTTCCCCGAAGTTATGGAATTTGAGAAAAACTTGTAAGAAATTGTTCACTAAAAAGTATTTTCTTTTAAAAGGACTAATGTGTGTGCATGTGACCGCTTCGTAATTTACATTCCGCGAGCGGAGTGTGATTTCCCCCACTCTTATGGGAACGGGCCGTACGCCGCGGCGGATTGAGAGATGCACTTTTGGTACGGGCCGTTCGATCCTCGGTAGTGCATAGAGAGGACTGAGAGATGCACTTTTGGTACGGGCCGTTCGATCCTTGGCAGTGCATAGATGTGAGTACTTTGTGGAGAGGTGCACTTTTGGTACAGGTCGTTCGATCCTCGGCAGTGCGCAAACATGACTATCTTATGACTCTGGTCGGTTGTCCTTACCCTGCATGCGTATGATTTACTTGTTACTAAATTCATGGATATTGATTTGACAGATATTTGGGGGAAAGTGAAGTGGTAATTATTTTATTCATTCCCAGTACTTTTCTTGGGTTTCAGTACCTTACATAGATATTTGTTGCTTCACTGCCTTTACATGCCTACCATTTCTATTATATTCTGTTAAATTATATTGTTGGACCTTAGTGAGTGTCATTTCGACCTCTCATCACTACCTCTTCGAGGTTAGGCGGGATACTCACTGGGTACATATATATTTATGTACTTAATTGTACAGGTTCTGAGGCTGGTGCTTCTGGTTATCCGACCGGAGCTTGACGTATATTCTGGACCTGACTCCACGGTGAGCTGCCTCCCTTGGTGATTCTCAGCAGTACTATGGAGTTATCTTTTGTTTATTTTTGTCTACTTCTTTCAGACAGCAGTATAGTTTGTATCATTTTTTGTATATTCTACTAGTTCGCCTGTTGACTTGTGACACTAGTTCCTGGCACACACATAGTAGACTCTATATTTTGGGACTGTATATATTGGTTCATGATCATTGTGGATGTATTTACTTAAGTTGGATTATGTATCCACTTTTATTTAAATGATCTAAGCTTACAATTTTGGAAATTTTGGGGTTGGCATGTCAAATAAGGATAATCTCACTAGTAAACAACTGTTGGCTTGCCTGACTCTGGTGTTGGGCGCCCCACGACATGTGTTGGATTTTGGGTCGTGACACTAGGGACCAAGTCCTAGTGTATCAGAATTCACAAGGGTCTCAAATGAACCTCGAGTAGTGCTCACACTAGGGAGGTCAAGGGACAAAACCTAAGTAGCCTTGGATTTTAGTCGGCTAGGAATAGGGAGTTCAAATGACATAAGTGATAATGAGGGAGAGTGGAAAATAGATAAAGGACAAAACAGAAGGGTATAAACATAGTCAAGTTGGGCACATAAAGCAAATAATCAAACAGGCCTTAGGTTTTAAGAACACATTTAGCAAAGATTTAGAAGAACAAGTTCAACACCTAGTGCATAAGTAGTTACAAATTAACAAACATGTTTGCAGGATTGGAGGACACAGACTCATAACTGGGAAAAGGTGCAAATTATGTTAAGTACAAGTGCTAGTGTCACAAGATAGCCATGTTAACTTCACATCAGGCAACGGAACAACATTAGACATAGTAGGGAAGCACAAATTATGATAACATACTGGTGAATCAAGTGAACCAAAACATGATAAGGGGTATTTTAACTGAGAACTAGTCATGATTGATAGAACACAATCTTGACACAAAATTAAAACATACTACCTATGCAAGATTTCCATTATAGAGATTCAGAATAAAAAGGGAAGATAAACTCATGTCATGCAATAAGTGTAAGAATTCTAGTCTGACCTAATAGACCAATTAATCTAAAGGAAGTTCAAATTATGCACATGGAGCATATTCAAATAACAGAATGGACAACCTTAAGCAGGATTAAACACCAAAGTCAAGCAGTAACACATTGGCTAAACGAAATTAAGAGAATCTTGATTACTCAAATTAGGCTTAGGCATGTTTTAGATTACCAATATATTTAAGTGAAGATTAGAGAGATCAAAAATTGAAGAAAAGAAATCAGTATTGCATACAAGAACAGACCAGAAAACACATTAAACTACAATCTTCAGAAGCAAAAACATATGTAAATGACAAGTAAATAGGAATGAAGTGACAAAAGTTCAGAGACTCATCATTTAGCGAAAAACAAGAAAGAACAAAGTCCACAGTAGCAGGAAACCAGAATTTCTGGCCTTGGCTTTCAGCCGGCCAGGAACCAGAACAAGAGTATTTAGAGAACAAAGAGTGATAACTTCAGTTTTTTAGTAAACATTAATGATTCAAGTCTGTCTCAAAGAGGAATGGGGAATAGTAGTACAAATTAACATCCAAATAAGGAAAAACATCAATCAAACACGATAAAGGAAATAATCATCACATGAAATCAGTAAGGAAAAGAGAAAAAACCTCAAACCTTAATTTTAGAGGAAGTGTAAAATCGACCGAATAAAAATCAAACATCACACGGAATATGATGAATATAGACAGAATATCACTTAAAATCATAGAATCGAACACATTTGGGTTTGGTTGAAAGAGGTCTGAAAACCCTAATTTAGGGTAGGTAAGAATCATCAAAAGATATAGAAATATTTATACTTACAAAGAGCAAATGATGAACATAGACAGAATAATCAGAGAAGTTAAGGATTTGAATCGATTTGGTTCGATTTTGATGAGATTTGCTTGCCATGTTTAGGCAAGCAACTAGGTAACACCATAGACGAACAACCAGTAGTGAGAGGAGATTAATAAGATAAGTGAATCGACAGTTGATTCCATTTTAGAGCCGGATTTGGAGAGGTTGAGAGATATGGAAGCTAGGGTTCATAGAAGAAGACGGAAGAGGATTCAAAGGCGGCGTCTGAGATGGAATGGTGGGGTTTGGGGCAGGTTAGGTTAATTAAACGGAGGGAATAGATATGCGTCGTTGATCTCAGAGATCAACGGTCATGATTTAAAAGGGGGTTGGATCGGGTTTATTTGGACAGGTTTGGGCTGGGGTTATTGGGGTGGTGTATGGGGTATTGGGCTGGTGTATTAGGTCCGAAAATAGGTTTAAAAATTAGGCTATTATTGAAATACCCAATATTTAGCAAAAGTAATTTATAAAAGTAATTAATAAAATAACAAAAATATTATTTATGCACTAAAATGATTAAAAATAATAACTTAATACTATAAAAAATATAAAAAGTTATTTTCTGCATAAATAATGTAATTATACATGTATATGGGCTATTATTGCAAAAATATGCATTTAGCCTTAAAATGCAAATGTAATTATGGAAAATGCACTGAAAAATGTTTAAGACCTCACATTGGTAAAAATGATATGTTTAGATGATTAAATCATCACAAAAATAATTTGCAGGGTAATTATTGGATATTTATATAATAAAAATGCAAAAATAAATTAATTTAACGCCTTTAAAAATTATGGAAAATTATGAAAAATAATTGTGTATGTTTATAAATCAAATGATGATGCATATGCACTATTTTGAAAGTATATATATATATTTGAAAATATGATGGAAAAATTGGGTATCAACAGTCACCAAATCCACAAAAGAGCACACCTCATTGCTATTTGGTTGCCGCATGGACTTATACACATGGAATACCACTTTTTCATCACTAACCTAGAAAGTAAATTCTCCAGCTTCAACATCACAAAGAGCCTTACCCGTAGCAAGGAAAGGTCTCCCAAGAATAATTGGCACTTCATAATCAGCCTCACAATTTAGGATGACAAAATCTGGCGGAAGAATGAATTTAACAACCCGAACCAAAACATCTTCAATCACACCCACCGGACTTTTCATGGTACAATCAACCATTTTCTATCTCATAAAGGTGGGTCTTGGTTTCCCAATTCCCAAAGTCTTGAAAACTGAATAGGGCATCAAATTTATACTTGCCTCAAGATCACAAAGAGCTTTAGCAAACTCGGCACTTCCAATGTACAAGGAATCGTGAAAGCACCGGGATCCTCCAACTTAGGAGCCATTGACTGAACAATTGCACTCACTTGATGAGTGACTTTGATGGTCTCAAAATTCATTGACCGCTTCTTTGTCACAAGATCCTTCATAAACTTTGCATAACCGGGCATTTGTTCCAAAGCTTCGATCAATGGCACATTGATTGAAAGACTCTTCATCATTTGAATGAAATTCTTTAATTGATTCTCACCATTTTTCTTGGAAAGTCTTTGAGTGTATAGAGGTAGAGCTTAGGCAATGGTGACTTAGCCTTTTAAACTACCGGCTCCGGTATGTCAATAATGTGTTCCCTAGACGGACTTCACCTCCTCCTGAGTCTCTTCCACAATATCATCAATATCAATCCGAACTTCCTCATTAGGTTGAACAACATTGTTCGGGATCTCTTCTTATTGCATCACTTGATCATCATCAACAAGTTGCCTTCCACTTGAGGTGGGTGCATTCTCGCCTCTTCCACTTCTTGTGATAATTGCCATGGCATGCCCCATATTTTCACTGCCCTTTGGGTTTACCACCGTGTCACTTGGTAGTGTCCCCTTAGGACGAGAATTTAGAGCTTGAGAGATTTGCCCTATTTGAACTTCTAGGTTGCATATTGATGTGTTGTGTGAGGCAAGTTGGACATCCGAATCAGCATTCTTCTCAATCATTTGATTGAACATACTTTCAATCCGTCCCATCTTATTATTTGAAGAACTTGATCCATAGGAAGAATGAGGAGGTGGTTTTCTTGGTTATTGGTACATCGGGGGCCTTTGAAAAACCGAACCTCGGTTGCCTTGATTGTTACTCCATCCACCTTGATTGTTGCCTCCCCAATTTCCTTTATTGTTGCCACTCTTATTTCCTTGGTTGTTGTTGTTATGCCAATTCCCTTAATTGTTTGAGTTCCAATTGCCATGATTGTTTTGTGGTCTCCATTGTTGTTGGTTTGGGCCTTGGAATTTTTTTTTCCCTTGAAAATTATTCACATATTGCACTTCTTCCTCTTGTTCATTATAAGAATAATCTTGCTCAAAACCACCATCATCTTGCACATAGTTCTCCATTTGAATTTGCACTTGTGGACCCTTGGTCCTCCTCTTTTTCACCAACACGTTCACTCCCTCCGTAGCATTAACTTGCTTAGGATCTTGCACTTGATTTAGTTGGGCCTTTGTTTGTTGGGTCATGGTAGTGGTCAATTCGGCAATGGCTTGCCCGTGTCTTGAAATTCTTTGTGAAGGTGGATCATATTCGGATCACCCTACGGAACATTGGCCCAGAATTTCCAAGTCGATAACATTTTCGCCATCTCATCCAAGATTCCACACGCCTCCGCATAAGGCGATTCATAAGGTTCCCACCGGCTAGTTGATTCACTACACATTGGTTGGTTGTGCTAATCCCGTGATAGAAGGTTTGTTGAATCTTATTTTCTGTCATATCATTGTTGGGACATTACTTAACCATTATTCTATAGCGCCTCCCATATTTCGTGCAGTGGTTCATTCCGATCTTGCTTGAATGCCAAGATCTCATATCGAAGTGTAGTCATGTGCCCCGGAGACAAAAACTTAACCAACTCATCCCAAGTGTGAATTGAATGGTTCGTCAATCATTCAAACCAATCTAAAGCTTTTCCCCGTAGAGAGAAGGGAAAAAGCCTTAGCCTCAATGCATCCTCGGAAATATTAGTTTGCTTTCTCCCCCAACATGTATCCACAAATCCCTTCAAGTGTTTATAAGCATTTTGAGTTGGAGCAGTGGTAAAGAAACCCCATTGCTCAATCAAATTGAGCATCATATTGGTGATTTTGAAGTGTCCCGCGCTACGGGGAGATACTATTGCACTAGCATAACCTTTGTTGGGGAACATCCGGTGTGGAGCCGCTCGTGGTGCAGGTGGGGGTGGAACAGGCACATTGTTGTGAGGTACCTGGCCTTTTTGATTGGCTTGAGGTTCAAGAGGTACCTCCTCTACTTGCTCCTCCTCACCGTCCAATTCCCCCAAAGGCAAATTTCCAATATCATTGTTCTCCATATTTGTACCTATAATTTCTCGCACTTGACGAGAGAAAATGGAACAAGTAAATTGCACTTCCAATAAAGGATTTTTTTCTACTTCTAATTTTAACTCTAACAATTATAATTTAAAGATAAGAAACATGAAAGAGAATAATTGTTTTATTTGTTTTTCAAAATGGTTAAAAACATAGGGATGTGACCTTAACCTAGGTATTCGCCTAATGGGTTAGATACGTCTACACTTATTTTATTTATCAGGGTGTATTATATCCCTCAATCTAAGTTACCCACTCAATATCTCTCAGTCATAGAATGATTTTTCCCAATTTATCTTTCTCAAGCCCTAACGGTTATCATGCTAAATAGTTGATATGAGCTCAAGTCGAGTTATCACTATCTTTAGTTCAAACCCTTTAGTTAGGGTGATCAAACCCTTAATTAGCCCAATTTCTTGTTAGCCAAGTTTTCCTAGACTAGGTAGCTCTTTCTCAAGTAAGAACCAAGTTAAATAGGCATAAATCAATGTTTGCAACCATTAATTCTAAAATTAAATCATGAACAGCGCTAAATAATCAACACCCAATCATAAACAAGCATTAAAAGTTAAATACTCAGAAGGTTTACGCACTAGGGTTGGGTCACAACCCTAGTAAGAGTCTAGCTACTCATAATGAAAACTGAAGAAAATGAAGAAGAAATACTAATTAAACTCATAATCTAAGATTAAAACGATAAAATATGATGTTTAAACCCCAAAATAGTCACAATCTTATAAAATAGCAAAATACAATGGCTACAAAAACTCAAACTTCAAAACTTGACCTAAAAATGTGATTCTCGTCTATTATAGTGGCCCAAAATTTGATGACAAAAATTTCCTTCGGGAGGTTTTGCGGGCGAGTCCACAGATTGCTTTAGCTTGCAGGGACTAGGATTCTGCAGCCGCACAATTTGGTTTGCGGTTGCAATGCATTTTATACGGCCGCACAATTCTTGTGCAATTCGCACTTCATGCAAGGCTTCAAGTCTTGGTCATTTGCACACTCTCTGAACCTTGTATTCTTTGTCAGTACGGACCTTGTTCTGCGGCAGCACAATTCATGTGCGGTTTGCACTTCAGCTTAAAGTCTGTGGGCTTCTTCACTTGTTCTGTTGCGGTAGAGGGA
This sequence comes from Nicotiana knightiana, assembly GCA_005239525.1. Lineage (NCBI taxonomy): Eukaryota > Viridiplantae > Streptophyta > Magnoliopsida > Solanales > Solanaceae > Nicotiana > Nicotiana knightiana. The sequence goes on along the minus strand of ML415779.1, from coordinate 102,711 downwards.
ATCCTGCGTTCCACACTTTCTTCTGCGGTCGCAGAAATACCTCTGCTGAATGCACTTCTTATGCTTTGCGCCCTTCTTGCCTTATGAGTCGTAACACTCTTTTTTGAGTCGGGTTTTTTCATGGGAACTCAAATTTTCAGCATTCTTGAAATTTTCACACTTCCATTAGTGTTGGGAATATAAATCAATACTTTTTGACTAAAACAGAAGCAAAAATGTGCTAATAAGTGGTCAAAATCCACACTTATCAAGAGGTTATCAAAGATATAGGCATAAAGGATAAGTGGTCATAGGATACAAAATTAGCAATGGAATATGTGAATTGCAAGTACGTATACCTTTGCAAAGAGAAATAGGGAGGTCAAGGTTTTTGGAAGGATCATGCGGCGCAATATCAGATGACGAAGAAGCTGGTGCACGACATGTGTCATTGGTCTCTTTTCTCCTCGAGTAAACTTGAACAATTTGTGGTCTTTCTAGTGTAGATAGACCAGGTTCAGAGGGCAAAATAGTCGATTGGTGCTTAATAGAATAACTGGGAGATGGAGGAACAACACAATTTGACTGTTCTGTCAAGGCACGGGTAACCTGATAGGCTAACCACTCATCATCATCCCCCTGACTCGTAGAACTAAAAGGTGCATAAAAATGGGTAGTTTCTGAAAATACCACATCAGTTGAACCGAATATTTTCTAAGTTTAGTAGAATAAAATTGATACCCCTTCTGAAGACGAGAATAGTCCAGAAAAATACACTTCAATGCCTTGGGATCCAAATTAGTGAAAGATGGTCGAACGTCGCGAATATAACACGTGCTTCCAAATACTTTAGGTTCCACCGAAAATAGTGACTTATTTGGAAAAGAACACTATAAGGCACATCATCAATGAACACAGTAGATGACATACGATTAATCAAAAAATAGTTATTGAGACCGCATCAGCCCAAAATTGTTTAGGAACCTTCATTTGGAAAAAAATGCTTGATTTATCTCAAGTAGATGTCTATTCTTCCTATCAACAACTCCATTTTGCGAGGGTGTATCAACACATGAAGATTGATGGAGAATACCATGTTGTCTGATGTAAGACTGAAACAATTTTGACATGTATTCTTTAGTATTATCACTCCTTAGAATACACACTGAAGCATTGAATTGAATTTTAACTTCAACGCAGAGGCATAAAAGTGAGTAAACACTTTAGAGCGGCTCTTAATAAAATAAATCTAAGTCATTCGGAAAAAATTATCTACAAAAGTGACAAAATACTTATGCCCAATTTTAGAAACAACAAGGCATGGTCCCCAAACATTAGAATAAACTAACTCAAAAGCTGACTCAACCTACTTATTAACCCTTGGACCTATTAAGTTGTGATGGTGTTTTGAAAACCGACATGCCTCATAGTCCAATAAAGAAATATTCTGAAACTGAGGATAAATCTTCTTCAATAAAGGTAGAGAGGGATGTCTCCAATTGATAGTGTGCTTCGAAAGGAGATACACACTAGAGAATGCAACAGAATGTGGCTCCTATTCATCAAAGATGTAGAGATCATCAAATAAATATTCTTTACCAATAACCTGCTCTGTTATAGGATCTAAAAACAAACAATGATCATGTAACAATTAAGTTCTATGGTGATTCTACTAACAGAAATCAAATTAAAGTCCAAAATTGGTAGACTTAACACAGATGACAGGGTAATAGAGGAAGTTGGTTTAACAGTCGCAGATCCAACACTACTACAAGTTGATCTATCAGCTACAGTAACTGGAGAGGGTGTTTTGTATGACCAAAAGGTAGAAAAAAATTTACTTTACATGTCATGTGATTTGTGGTACCTGAATCAATCATCCATTTATTTGAAAAGGTGACAATCTCCAAATACATTAAACCATATAGATCTACCACCTCAAAAACTTCTACCGTATGGAGACATCTAATGAGGTGATGGACACTTGTCAACTTGGCCTTCAATGAAAACTCACCAATGGTATAAACGTCAACTTATGGCATGATAGTTGGATTGCACCAAATAGTAGCATTAGAAGCCTCATCTACGGGCCTCTTTGTAAACAACTAATTTTTGGCCACACCCAAATTCTATACTATTTTGGTGTAAATATTTTTTTTAGGTCTAATATTAATATTTTAAAGTTTTTATCTTACTCTTAATAGGTTTTATTTAAGAAAATTAAAAACAACAAAAAATATTTACATTCTTAAAATATAAGATTTGTTCCTATGTTTAAATAGAAGAAATGTATATGTGTATATATATATACATATATATATGTATATACATATATATATATGTATATACATATATATATATATATATATATATATATATATATATATATATATATATATATATATATATAGATATATACACACACACAGAGATACGTACTTTACCTTCTTTTTATTTAAGAGTTAAAAAAAAGTTTAAAAAGAAAAAAAACTAACGAAAAAGGATTAAAAGAAAAGATAAGAAAGTAAACAAAAAGAAAGCTACCAAATCTAACAAATAACCATCCTAATGTCCCCCACCCCTGACGTCACTCTACACGATCTTGCACACACACACGCACGATCTTGCACCACACACCATTATCTGCACAAACACTTATATATATTTAACCCACATTTCACAAAAAAAAAAGGAGGAGGAACTAACAGAAGAAGAAAAAGGAAAAGAAGGTCAGGAAGTAAAACAAGAAAAAAGGAAAAGAAGGAATTGGGCAAGAATTCGGAAAGGGATCTGGAAAACTAAAAAAAATGGGCAGCCTTCTTCCTCTATTAGAGTCCCCGTCTCTGTAGGAGGAAACTCAGAAACCTTCAGCCTCTCTTTTCTAGCTTTAACACCACAAAATTTCCACCCCATCGCACCACCATTTCCCATTGAAACCAGCCCCAAGAAGCCATGAAAATCGGCCAAAAGCTCCGATAAACACCTAGAAACCCCACCAAAACACTTCAAAACATTCCTCTTTTCCTCATAAAAAGTAGTGTTTCTGTTGAGATCGAGTTCACTTAAAGCTCCATTCATTGGTTGCTAGTTTTGTTCGAGTTGACGGTGAGGTTTCGGTGCGCTGCATTTTTTGTTCAGGTTCAGGCGAGTTTTCATTGTTGGGGTCCATTTGGCGTCGATTCAGCTGTTATGATTTCACTGGAGGTTCTATTAAGCTTGTTAATAGAAGAAAGATTTTATTACTAAAGGTCCAATCTTTTGCCTTAAATCTTTGTTATTGGGTGCCTGTTTGTGGTGCTTATATATGAATTTAGTTTCATTTTGATGAAATTAATGTACCTTCTCAATGTTATACTATATTAATTGTTGATGCCCTTCCTCCCCCCTCCATTAATTTAGTATTTTTCACGTCGTTGAAAATTTGCATGCGGAACTTTTTGTTCCTTTGAATTTGACGATGTTTTGTAGGATGTATATAATCATTGTCGTTTTCAACATTTTTTTTAAATGGTTAGTAACCTATAAATATAAGTGAGAATAATTAAGTTTGTTGTATAAATTTTGTTTACAATTTAAAGATAGGAAAACTAAGAAATGGGAAATTCATATCAAATGTTAGCTGGGCTAATAAATTATTGATTAAACCATATTTACTATAATAAAATTTTATAGAACTAAATATTTTGTTTTCAAATGCATCCTCTTGGGACAGGGTTAGTAAATTTAGTTGTTTCGAAGCAGAAAATCTTTCTGGAAGCCATAACTTTGGACCTGATTCATGAATATTTTAGAATGTCTTAGGCTCGCTCTTAATTAGTCAAATTATCATGATTATGTACACGTTCGCATGACATAATTATGATTTCCAAAATAAATTAAAGTATGCGTTCGCACAACTTTGACCGAACAATCTTAATAATAATAATTTATAAAAATAAATGTATTGAATCTAAAAATAATCGAAATACTCTAAAACACTAGAAAAAATTTAGATTTACTTTAAATATTAGCCCATGCATTCATACCCGAACCTTGGATTAATATTCTTAAGTAATAAAAGGGTTATGTGCGCATTCCCGCGTCTCGATGCCTTTAAATTTAAAATAATTATGTTTTAACCATGTGTACATTCCCGTACCTTAGTTTAACATCCAACTTCAAAGAAGAATACCTTGTGTGCGTACCGCATCTAGGTGAACACATAAAAAAATATACAATAATTAATTAAGGGGTAATAAATAAGCCATATCAATAAAATACAAGAATAGCAAAAAAATTAATTTAAGCCTTACATTAATCAATAAAGCGACCGTACTAGAACCACGGGACTCGAGGGGTACCTTACACCTTCCCCTGGATCAACAGAATTCCTTACTTAGTCTTCTGTTTTCGTAGACCATGAATTAGGAGTCAAATCTTCCTTTTGATACGGGATTCAAATAAAAGGTGACTTGGAACACCAAAAATGAATTTCAAGTGGCGACTCCAAATAATAAATAATCCCTTTTTAAAACGTCACTTTGATTGGAAAAACTCTTCTAACTCAACCACCTAATAGGGTTGTGGGGCAAAAAAGAGGTGTGACAGCTCTGGCGACTCTGCTGGGGACAATTAAAGAGAATTCGAGCTTTGTATATTGATTATTGTTTGGATTTTATCATGTTTTGTATATTATTGTGTTTGGGAGCCTAATGTGCTATTTGTCGCTTATTTACTACGTTAATATTTATTTGAATTGTGATATAAATCGTATCCTGTCTCGCACCCCTCTAAGTCCTCTGATAGGTAGTTATGTTGTGTTTGCCTACCAGCATCACAAAATTTCTGTCTTGAGATAAAGCCAGTTAGCCTACCAGCTTCTGGTGAAGGATTTAGTCACACGTGTTTAGGCGGGAGAGCCGTTAGCTAGCCAGTGCTAATCTACTACTGGTGATGCTTGACGCTCCTCGGCTCGGGTTGTCCGCCCGGGTAAGCCAGATCTAGATACCATCTCCTTTAAGATTTGAAAACTTAGAAGAACAAGCCACAAGCAATGAATATTCCTAGTAGGCTATGTTTTATTTGCATCATGTACATTGGACTTAGCGGGACTCGGCACAAGGGCCGGGTCCGTCTAGGACAGGTACCAAATTTTTTCGACCAACATGTTTATTTTTATGTGCTACATGTAATATTATTTGGTAGGCTTAACTGAAATGTTGACCGGCTTTAGGATAGATCGATTAAACAGAGGAGAGAAAAAGAAAAAATTTCCTCCAAGTTTTCATAAAATACCCTTTTTTTTAAAAATAAAATAAAATAAAATTTTGAAGGGTTCTAGTATATAAAATCATAATTTTCAAAATATATATATTAAATTATTTAAACCGAACTACGCAGGTTTGATTCTCACCGGATGTGAGATACGTAGGCAACCTTCATCAGGTTCAACCCCATTTGTTTTTAAAAAAATAAAAATAAATAAAAAATTCTCTTGCTATCAAACAAAAAAAACATATATATATATATATATATAATATAGTCACTTTGTCAGTTTTTTTAATCTTTCGACCAGTTTTGCCCATATGTTCGATCCGTTTGTCGAAATAGCCTTAAAACCTTCCTCAATAATGTAAAATGGTCGTTTTAACA
>ML415779.1:76613-96727 GCA_005239525.1 Nicotiana knightiana | reverse complement strand
AGAGGAATTGGAGCACGCTCAGATGACCATATCCAAACAACAAGCCCAGCAACAAGCCGGAGTCGCTCAAATCCATGTAAGTATTGAGAAAGATTAACAATCTGCCTTAGAGATCATGGATAAAGATTTAAATCATGCTAAGAATGAGGCAGCCCACTTGGAAGAAGAACTTGCAAACACGATTGGTTTAGTCAGAAGAGTGGAGGCGAACAAAAATAAGTTGCAAGAAGACTTGAGTATCATCGAAGAGGATGCGCACCAACAACAACTAGAGTTTGATCAACAGAAAGAGCAGTTTGAAAGAGAAAGGGCACACTGGATATGCTCAAAGGGTCAGCTTTATGCACAATTAGAAGAAATAAAAAGGCAGAAGAGGGGTTGTCAACACGCAAATTTTGAGGCAGCGCGGCGTCAGTGAATGACTGAGAGAGGTGTGTTAAACTGTCGCATTGAAGAATATGAGGGACGTGAGGATCAGATGAGGCACGCCCTCAACACTACCCAGATGTGGTTGCAGAATTGTCACATGAATATGGGGCAAGCCAGAGAGCAGGTACTTCAATTGGCAGAGAAAGCGACATATGTTCATGATGATCATCGTCATCTAAGCAATGAAGAAGTTGGTCAACATGCACGTGCCATCGTCCCACAATTGCCATTGGTGTTTCAAAATTTGTACGAGACTTTGGGGGGAGAGTGGAGGCCAAGAGATGCAGATCATTGATGATATCAGTTTAAGCAAGAAGACCATTGAAGATTAAATTTTTAGTGCAGTCCATTAGTTCTTAGTTTCATATTTATTTGTCGCATTTTTAATTTTATATTTGGAGTCTTTTATTTTTATCAAAGTCTGTTTTATTCCAGTCATATTTTTAGAGTCAGTAAAGTCAATTTGTATATATTTCCTTGTCTCTCATTATTAAAAAAAAAAGTTTGGCTGAAAAATATTTTAGTTTTTTTATTTTTACAAAATAATAATAATAATAAATAAATAAAAATAAAAAAATTATTTCCATCTTGAACTACGTAATGGTCTGATTCATGCGGCGTCATGATACGTAGGCAATCCCCATCGGATGCGATCATAACCATAATTAATCTGGAAAAAAAAAGATTGTAGGAATAAATAAAATAAAAATAAAAAATAAAAAAAAAGAGAGAGAAAGAAAAGAGAAAGCTAAATTCAAGATGAAAATAAACCAATAAACCAATAAGCCGGGATGAAGCATGAAGCCTGTCAAACTCATTTTAGAAATGAAAATGGCATTAGGTTCATGACATATAATGTGTGATTAATATCTGCAAAATACCTAATTCTAACACGTTTGTTGTTTGTCATCTAAAGATAAGTTAAACAAAGGTGGTTTGTTTGTGGTTTAAACTGGCGATTCACCCTTACAACACGAGATCAAAAGGAAAAAGTAAAATGGCAAACGACAGTGAGAATGAGTCAGATAATGATGATGTCCGTGGACAATTGGTCGAACAAGGTACGGGACTGGTTGAAGAAGTAAGAGTGTTGAAGCAACAATTGGCAGAGATGTACCAAGCTTGGGTGAATGGACAAGCACCACCCCCATTACCCATAAGGTCTTCGGACAATCTTCATAGTGTGCCAGTTGCAAGTCAAGTGCCCATCTCCATGACAAGTAATCCATTGTACCAACCTACACCTGGATTCAATCCGAGCATTAACCTTCCCACTATCCCCAGTACCTTTATTCCACGTCCTCCAACCGCACCCCTCAGAANAAAAATGACTCACATACTGTACCCATTATCCCTACTTTCACTGTTCCTCAACCAGCTCTTGCTCAAAGGTCCAGCAATGATCCGCAACTGAATGCTCATGATGCTCAACATTACTCTCCAGAACTAACTTTCAAGGTTCAAGATTCATACAAGCATATTCCTCAGAACATGTTCCCAGTTGAGACTGAAAAACCTGACAAGAATACGGAACAAGAGGAAATGACTAGAAAGATGAAGAGTTTGGAACAAACCATGAGAAACATACAGGGTTTGGGAGGCCACAAGAGTGTGTCCTTTAACGATCTATGCATGTTTCCCCATGTCCATTTGCCACCCGGTTTCAAGACCCCCAAGCTTGACAAGTATGACGGGCATGGTGATCCCATCGCCCATTTGAAGAGGTATTGTAACCAATTAAGGGGAGCAGGAGGCAAAGAAGAATTACTCATGGCTCTTATTTTGGGGAAAGTTTGATTGGAATTGCTTCAGAATGGTTCATAGATCAAGACATCTCTCTGGAATGTGTGGAACGACATGGCTCAAGATTTTGTCCAACAATTTCAGTACAATATTGATATAGTGCCAGACCGTTCCTCTCTCGCAACATAAAATAGAAACCAACAGAAAGCTTCAGAGAATATGCAATCAAGTGGAGAGAGCAGGCTGCTAGGGTCAAACCACCAATGAAAGAGGCAGAAATGATTGACTATTTTCTCCAAGCTCAGGATCCTGATTACCTCCATTATATCTTAGCCGCCATTGGTAAACATTTTGCTGAGGTGATTAAGATCGGGGAAATAGTTGAGAATGGCATGAAATCGGGAAAAATTGTGAGTCAGGCAGCCCCNATGTGCAGTTCCAACAAGGAAAATCCAATTCTCCTCAACATTACTATCCACCTCAGGGTCCCCGATACTCAATTCCCCCAAAATAATACACAGTGTTTAATTCTCAGGTTTATGCTAGGCCTCTCAATCATCAGCAATGGCGGGCACCGATCCCACAAGGCTCCCGTCAACTTCGCCCAAATTTTCAGGCATCATATAATCCTCGTCCCCGACAAGGATATGTGAGAGAGGAGGAGCCAAAGAAAGAGTTCACCCCAATTGGAGAATCGTATACAAGCCTATTTCGAAAGTTGATGCAGCTGAAGTTGATTGAACCTGACATGTCGCGTTATGTGAATCCAAATTCAAAAGCTTTTGACTCAAATGCAAGAAGTGAGTATCACTCTAACACCCAGGGTCATAGTACCGAAAATTGTTGGACATTAAAGAAAGTCATTGAAAATTTGATTGAAGCAAAGGCAATTGTGGTAACAAACAATGAGGATACTCCTAATATCACAAACAATCCACTCCCAACTCATGATAATACACATTTTATTGGGATGATTTGTGATGATCGGGATTATAAGCAGTTTAGCCAGACAGAGATGGTTGTTGGAACCATAAGGAAAGAGCCAAAAGTTATAGTAATCCCGCCGCAATTGGCACCGTTGATTGTCAAAGGTGCAAGCTCTAGTTCAAACCTATGTTCTGAAAAAACGATTCTCTATGTCCCTGGAAGCACAAAAAAGGTTGAGGTTCAATTGGGTGGGACAAAACTTTACATCCCTGGGGGCATTCAAAAGATTGTTCGAAATAATGGTTTGAGAAATATAACAGAGCCAATTGTGATCCGACCTGCGGCACAGCTCCCAGTGATAAACACAAAAGCTATTCCCTGGAACTATGACAAGACTGCTATGACATACAAAGGAAAAGAGATAGTTGAATAAGCAGATGAAATTGGGGGCTTGACCCTCTTTGGAAGGTTCTACTCACCAGAGGAATTGAGAAAAGCTAAGCAAGCCAGAGAACGTCTCTTGCCAGTGAAAGAACCAGTTGCAGAAAAAAAAGCAGAGGAATTCCTTAAGAATATGAAAATGCAAGACTACACAATCATTGACCAAATAAGGAAAACCCCTGCTCAGATATCTTTGTTATCTCTGCTTTTGCACTCGGAATAACATCATCGTGTGTTGATCAAATCTCTGAACGAGGCATACATCTCAAAAAATACAACGGTGAATCAGCTGGAGAAAATGGATAAAAGATTCTGTCGTAAATAGAATTACTTTCAACGGTGATAATTTGCCTGAGGAAGGGGCTGGGCACAATAGAGTTTTGCATCTTATGGTCAAATGTGAAGGGAATTACTTAAAAGGAGTCATGATTGACGGAGGCTCAAGTGTAGATGTATGTCCTCTTTCTACTCTATAACAGCTGAACATTGACACTATCAAAATTCAAACTAGTAATGTCAGCATCAGAGCTTTTGATGGTTCAAGAAGAGATACTATTGGGGAAATCGAACTCAACATGACAACCGGCCCAGTTGATTTTAACATTGTCTTTAAAGTGTTGGATATGAAAACTTTCTATAATTTTCTTCTGGAAAGGCCGTGGATCCATATGGCCAGAGCCGTACCATCCACCCTACATCAAATGGTCAAATTCGAGTATGACATGCAAGAAATTATTTTTCATGGGGAGGAAGACTTATCCATCTATAAAGACCCGTCCATTCTATGTATCGAGGCCAAGGAAGGATGTGAATCCCTCAAATATCAAGCATTTGAGGTGATTGAGGTGGACCAAGTAGAAGAAGGAAAACCAATTTTGTATCCTCGTCGGTCAGCCACATCTATGATGGTAGCTTCGCTGATGTTAAGGAACGTCTATGAACCAGGAAAAGGATTAGGATCCTCTCTACAGGGAATTGAGAACCCTATTGTTCCATTTTTTTAAGAAAGATACCTTTGGTTTGGGTTTTAAACCAACATCAGCTGACATAGACAGAGCCAAGGCCCGCAAAAAGAATGGTTGGAATTTGTCAAAACCAATCCCTCACATTGCCTACTCTTTTGTCAAGCCACAATTTGAAGAAGCCCAAAATCCTTCTACTCAGGATGGCATTGATGAAGTTTGCCAGGGTCTCACGGAGATGTTCTATGAGATCAATATAGTCCAAGTTGGTGAGGGCCCCAGCCGTGCAAGTGTTCAGCTGATTGGTCCAGATNTGGATTATTTTAAGGGTTGTAATCCAGATATTTTAGTTTAATTGCTTTGCTTTGATGTTAATCCTTCTATCCTTTCAAATTCAATGAAATGAAGTTCCAGTTTCATCGTAAAATTCTGTCTTTTCCTTTCCCTAATTTTGTTAATTTCTATCATTTTCAGTTTCGTTAATGTTGGCTTTAAAAACATGACATGCATGCGGAATTCATGCCCAGATCTTAAAAAGCTGTCTAATCTTGAAATAATGGATCAAGAAGTTGAGATTCCCTCTCTCCTAATCATTGTTGAAGCAGGGATCGAGGACACTGATTGGGTCAATTTCCGATTGGAACATCTGAGTTTAATTGATGAAAAGCGTTTGGCAGCAGTTTGTTTTGGTCAGTTATACCAACAGAGAATGGCACACGCCTACAATAAGAAAGTGCGCGCAAGACAATTTGAGGTAGGACAATTTTTTTTGAAACGTATTCTGCACCAGGAAGAAGCAAAAGGAAAGTTTGCCTCGAATTGGCAAGGTCCTTACCTCATCAAGAAAGTATTGTCAAAAGGAGCTCTACACTTGGCAGATATAGAAGGAGAGGTGACTGATATATCCATCAATGTAGATGCAGCCAAGAGATACTATGTCTGACATGCCTCTGTTTGGGGCAATTTTATACTTAGCATTCTCAGGTTGGGATGACGAAAGGCTATCATTCTCGCTACCCAAACACTGGTCAACCCTAGTTAGCCCTTTGAAGCCTTGTTTATATTTCTTTGTTTTCCCTTCTTTTGGAACCAATGTACTTAAAAAAATCAAAAATCAAAAAAAATCAAAAAATAAAATCAAAGAAAAAGAAAAAAGATCATCATCAAAACAAGTTCATGTCAATTGAACTACGTCTGACCTGATTCCGAAAGGATACGTAGGCAGCCTCACTCTGGGGTTCGGTCACACTAAAACAAAAATCCACATTTCTCAGTATTCAAAGAAACTGGGGCATGATTTTTTTTTTGTTTTTGACAGTTTTTTCCGTCAAAATGGTTCCAAAAGTTGTAATTCAATTCAAAAGTTCTTTTTACCTTTCCTTTTTAAGACCTTCCGATCAACTTTCGAGAATGCTAAATTAGTATATTACGGTGATGCCTCGGCCATTATAAAGAGAGAAATAAAATGAGGGAGTCTTATTGGTGAAAATCCTCACGGGCACCATAAGGAGATAGTGAGTTGAGAGAAAGGCAAATGAGAGAGGTCAATTGGTGAAAACCCACAAAGGGTATCGTTGATCGATTAAGGTCTTCATATATCATGGCCCAAGCATGGTTAAGACAAATAACTCGGTTTCAAGGTGAAGTTTACAACAGATTTTGAGAATTAGACGGTTCAGACGGATCGAGCATCCAGTCCAAAGTGCATGTCATGTTCATTGAAGTCAGCATATTCCTCCAGATAAGTCCTTTCTATTTTTATTCTTTGAAAGGTACACTTCTTGATTAAGTTGTAATACCTATTGGTTTACCTTCTTGTTTTCTTTTGTACCATTCTTTTTGAATCCCTTTCAGTCTAATTTCATCAAAGTAAAGCAAAGAAAAGGCCACAAAATTGGTTATAGTTTCCCTGTTATATGAAGCAAAACTTTCTGGCATGAACATGCATGGGCAAAGGCATAAAGCCATCTATGATTTTTCCTGACGAGCAAAAGGTTTGACGGACTGAACAATGTGTCAAGGGTCGACAAAAGCTACTCAGGTAAAAGTTATTCTGGGAGAAAGGTTGTTTGCACCATAAACACAAATGGTGATAAGCACAAAATACTCAGGTTTTGATGTTGAGAAAGAAGATCTCCAGAAAGTAATGACAGACTCTCCTGGTAATTTGTACGACAATCGATAAAGGCAGTCTTTCTAACAAGTGTAATGGACGCAAGGTCAAGTCACTCAAAAAATCAAGGCCACAAACTTACCACCATTTTAAAACTAACAAATTTTTCCTTGTTCAGAACAGGAACAAAACAATTTTAGGAAACAGTTCATGAAAAGACGAACACCACCAAGTGAAGTTCTCAAATCCTTAGTTTTCTCTTAATATACAAGTAATCATGGTATTCTTAGTTTTATTATAGGGAATCAATACCCTATCTTCAACACAGGGTACCATATCCCCTGGTCACATTACCTTTTGCCTACATAGGGCACGACATTCCCTAGTAGAATCTCAGTGAGCCATGAGCCTCAACATATCGTCAACACAGGGTACTACATCCCCTGGTTGCATTTCTTATTTCTAACATAGGGTACTACATCCCCTAGTTGCATTTATGTTTGCCTACATAGGGTACAACACTCCCTAGTAGCATCTCAGTAAGCCAAGAGCCTCATCTTATTTCCAACACAGGGTACTACATCCCCTGATTGCATTACTTTCTGCCAACATAGGGTATGATATTCCCTAGTAGCATCTCAGTGATCCAAGAGCCTCATCTTATTTCCATCACGGAGTACTACATCCCCTAGTTGCATTACTTTCTACCAACATAGGGTACGGCATTCCCTAGTTGCATCTCAGAGAGCCACGAGCCTCATCTCATTGCCAATACAGGGTACTACATCCCCTGGTTGCATTTTTCTGCCTACATAGGGTACGACATTCCCTAGTAGAATCTTAGAGAGCCAAGAGCCTCATCTTATTTCCAACATAGGGTAATAAATCCCCTGGTTGTATTTCTTATTACTAACATTGGGTACGACATTCCCTGGTAGCATCTTAAAGTGCCACGTGCCTCATCTTATCGTCAACACAGGGTACTACATCTCCTGGTTTCTTGCATTCTTGTTAACACTGGATACGACATCCCCCATTATTTATTAAAAAAAAGCGTCTTTTTCAATTCTTATGTTTTTGCAATAGCAAAGATAGTTTAATGTGTTTTCAATAACTCACAAAAATTTTCTAGTGCAAACTGGGGCAGAAAATTTTTGTTTGTTTTGTTTGTTTGTGATGGCTTATAGGTTTTTCTGCAAAGCACGGATTAGATGTGTAAAAATAAGATTCCAGCTCTCGCCAGAGAAAGCGGAACGTTTGATCTCAACACCAGCCGCAAGAAGCTTTGGCAGGATGCATGCAGAGGATTTCAAGATCCATCTTCCTATCACCGGATCAAGAAGCAAGCCTGTGAGAATATTCCATAGTCTTTTATATCGGAGAGAATCAAGTTTCAGTCTAAAGTCAATGGGAGAAGCAAGTCAAGAATCAAGACAAGACTCCAGATGGCATTTGGATAGGAATTTTGTAACTCTTAGATTTCAAGAGTATGTAATTTTCTTTTCATTTTGATGTAATAGTCAGAACCGCGGATCGGAACCTCGACGGAACTTTGCTCGACTCTCCATCTAAGTATACTCAATCAGTTATTTTCTACTTGAACTACACGTGACCTGATTCCCTTATAACCAGGGATATGTAGGCAGCCTAAAACCAAGGTTCGGTTACATCTTTTTCTTTTATCTCTTTTTCCTTCTTAAATAATAGTGAGGTCAAAAATCAATCACTGTGTTCATTTTCTTTGCCTGAAAACTCTTCATGTTTCCAAGCAAAGAGGGGCATGCTGTGAACAACTAATTTTTGACCACACCCATAATTTTATACTATTTTAGTGTAAATATTTCTTTTAGGTCTAATATTAATATTTTAAAGTTTTTATCTTACTCTTAATAGGTTTTATTCAAGAAAATTAAAAACAACAAAAAATATTCACATTCTTAGAATATAAGATTTGTTCTTATGTTTAAATAGAAGAAATGTATATGTGTGTGTGTGTGTGTGTATATATACATATATATATGGTATTTTTCTTAGTATAATTTAAACTATAGTATAAATATTAATTTTTCTTATTTTTATAATTTCTTTTTAAGTCTAAAAGTAAGTTGGTATATATATATATATATATATATATATATATATATATATATATATACACACACATACGTACTTTACCTTCTTTTTACTTAAGAGTTAAAAAAAAGTTTTAAAAAAAAAAACTAACGAAAAAGGATTAAAAGAAAAGATAAGAAAGTAAACAAAAAAAAAGCTAACAAATCTAACAAATAACCATCCCAATGTCCCCCACCCCTCACGTCACTCTACACGATCTTGCACATACACACACGCACAATCTTCGACACACACCATTATCTGCACAAACACTTATATACATTTAACCCACATTTCACAAAAAAAAAAAAGGAGGAGGAACTAACAGAAGAAGAAAAAGGAAAAGAAGGTCAGGAAGTAAAACAAGAAAAAAGGAAAAGGAGGAATTGGGCAAGAATTCGGAAAGGGATCTGGAAAACTAAAAAAAATGGGCAGCCTTCTTCCTCAATTAGAGTTCCCGTCTCTGTAGGAGGAAACTCAGAAACCTTCAACCTCTCTTTTCTAGCTTTAACACCACAAAATTTGCACCACATCGCACCACCATCTCCCATTGAAACCAGCCCCAAGCAGCCATGAAAATCGGCCAAAAGCTCCAATAAACACCCACAAACCCCCACCAAAATACTTCAAAACATTCCTCTTTTCCTCATAAAAAGTAGTGTTTCTGTTGAGATCGAGTTNTATATATATATATATATATATACACACACACATACGTACTTTACCTTCTTTTTACTTAAGAGTTAAAAAAAAGTTTTAAAAAAAAAAACTAACGAAAAAGGATTAAAAGAAAAGATAAGAAAGTAAACAAAAAAAAAGCTAACAAATCTAACAAATAACCATCCCAATGTCCCCCACCCCTCACGT
The DNA here is from genome assembly GCA_005239525.1 of Nicotiana knightiana. NCBI lineage: Eukaryota > Viridiplantae > Streptophyta > Magnoliopsida > Solanales > Solanaceae > Nicotiana > Nicotiana knightiana. Next base: position 87,133 of record ML415779.1, on the reverse strand, counting down.
CACTCTACACGATCTTGCACATACACACACGCACAATCTTCGACACACACCATTATCTGCACAAACACTTATATACATTTAACCCACATTTCACAAAAAAAAAAAAGGAGGAGGAACTAACAGAAGAAGAAAAAGGAAAAGAAGGTCAGGAAGTAAAACAAGAAAAAAGGAAAAGGAGGAATTGGGCAAGAATTCGGAAAGGGATCTGGAAAACTAAAAAAAATGGGCAGCCTTCTTCCTCAATTAGAGTTCCCGTCTCTGTAGGAGGAAACTCAGAAACCTTCAACCTCTCTTTTCTAGCTTTAACACCACAAAATTTGCACCACATCGCACCACCATCTCCCATTGAAACCAGCCCCAAGCAGCCATGAAAATCGGCCAAAAGCTCCAATAAACACCCACAAACCCCCACCAAAATACTTCAAAACATTCCTCTTTTCCTCATAAAAAGTAGTGTTTCTGTTGAGATCGAGTTCACTTAAAGCTCCATTCATTGGTTGCTAGTTTTGTTCGAGTTGACAGTGAGGTTTCGGTGCCGCTGCATTTTCTGTTCAGGTTCAGGCGGATTTTCATTGTTGGGGTCCATTTGGCGTCGATTCAGCTGTTATAATTTCACTGGAGGTTCTATTAAGCTTGTTAATAGAAGAAAGATTTTATTACTAAAGGTCCAATCTTTTGCCTTAAACCTTTGTTATTTGGGTGCCTATTTGTGGTGCTTATATATGAATTTAGTTTCATTTTGATGAAATTAATGTACCTTCTCAATGTTATACTATATTAATTGTTGATGCCCTTCCTCCCCCCTCCATTAATTTAGTATTTTTCACGTCGTTGAAAATTTGCATGCGGAACTTTTTGTTCCTTTGAATTTGACGATGTTTTGTAGGATGTATTTAATCATTGTCGTTTTCAATATTTTTTTAAATGGTTAGTAACCTATAAATATAAGTGAGAATAATTAAGTTTGTTGTATGAATTTTGTTTACAATTTAAAGATAGGACAACTAAGAAATGGGAAATTCATATCAAATGTTAGTTGGGCTAATAAATTATTGATTAAACCATATTTACTTACAATAAAATTTTATAGAACTAAATATTTTGTTTTGAAATGCATCCTCTTGAGACAGGGTTAGTAAATTTAGTTGTTTCCAAGTAGAAAATCTTTCTGGAAGCCATAACTTTGGACCTGATTCATGAATACTTTAGAATGTCTTAGGCTCGCTCTTAATTAGTCAAATTATCATGATTATGTACACGTTCGCGTGACATAATTATGATTTCCAAAATAAATCAAAGTATGCGTTCGCACAACTTTGACCGAACAATCTTAATAATAATAATTTATAAAAATAAATGTATCGAATCTAAAAATAATCGAAATACTCTAAAACACTAGAAAATTTTTAGATGTACTTTAAATATTAGCCCATGTATTAATACCCGAACCTTGGATTAATATGCTTAAGTAATAAAAGGGTCATGTGCGCATTCCTGCGCCTCGATGCCGTTAAATTTAAAATAATTATGTTTTAACCATGTGTACATTCGCGTACCTTGGTTTAACATCCAACTTCAAAGAAGAATACCTTGTGTGTGTACCGCATCTAGGTGAACACATAAAAAATATACAATAATTAATTAAGGGGTAATAAATAATCCATAATCAATAAAATACAAGAATAGCTAAAAAATTAATTTAAGCCTTACGTTAATCAATAAAGCGATCGTGCTAGAACCACGGGACTCGAGGGGTGCCTTACACATTCCCCTCGATCAACAGAATTTCTTACCTAGTCTTCTGTTTTCGTAGACCATGAATCAGGAGTCAAATCTTCCTTTTGATAAGGGATTCAAATAAAAGGTGACTTGGAACACCAAAACTCAATTCCAAGTGGCGACTCCAAATAATAAATAATCCCTTTTTAAAACGTCACTTTGATTGGAAAAACTCTTATAACCTAACTACCTAATAGGGTTGTGGGGCAAAAAAGAGGTGTGATACTCTTAACTAAAATGAAATCAACATTACAGTCAATAAGGGACTCAACCTCTATAATGGCAAGGATTCACCTAGATCTTTCACATTTCCTAACAACATTAGTCAAATAATTAATAGTTTTTATACTTCACACTTTGATACCCAACCTGACCACATTACGTGGGGTTTAACTCACACGGGACAATTCCCTGTTAGCTCGTGCTATCGAGTCATTACCCAACAATTTGTACACAACAACACACATGGATGGATTTGGAAACTACAAGTAACTCCTAAAATTAAACACTTCCTATGGCTAGCTAGTCACAATAGACTACCTACAAAGCGTACCTCAACAAACTAGGGATTAATATATCCACTACTTGCCCTCACTGTCCCATGGAAGTCGAATCCATTGAACACATACTCCTCACATGCACTCAAGCAACTTACTGTTGGAAACAACTATACCTACTCAATCTAATAAACTCAATCACTATTGACAACACATCCACTAACCCTTGGCTTAAATAAATTATTTGCAACAAAAAAAAATACCAACCCCATAACATACCACTAGCCACTCTTATACCATTTGCCATGTGGAATTTATGGATTACTAGAAACACCAACTACTTTGAGCACAAATCACATCTGCCCTCGCCTAATCTTATTCTCCAACTAACAACGGAATTCTACTTCCTAACTAACACAACAACCCGACATCCCACCTCTCACCTTCCCATTTATGTGAAATGACAACCTCCAAAAATGGGCACCTTCACCCTAAACACATATGGAGCCTTTCAAAATAATAACAAGCAAGCTGGATTTGGAGGAGTATTCAAAAACCACCTAGGTCATTGGATCATGGGGTATGCGGGGAACTACTCTGCCAAGAACGTCATTGAAACTGAATTAATGGCACTATTATGAGGCCTCCAACTCGCTGCAAGCCATCAATTAACTCCATTGTCAATCCAAATGGATGCCAAGCAAGTAGTCACTATGCTCCATAGCACAATTACACAAGACTCACTGTTGTTACATGATTGCAGGTGCTTGATCCACCAACTGCTTAGCACGGAAGTCGTCCACATATACAGGGAGCAAAATATGGTTGCAGATAGTTTGGCTTTTTTTGGATCACAACTAACGGGAAGCAACATCACTTTTTTGGCACATACGCCACCGTTCACTATCCATCTACTTAACCAGGATCAACAACGCCCTCTAATGCCTAGGATAATCCCAGCCACCCAAGCAGCACAAAGCCATAAGGATCATTGGCCTCACCATGTATGGGAAGCACCATCCGCTAGCAACACAACTCACAGGCCGTCTTCTTCATGGAATACACACTACTCATTTTGTAAAACTAGTACTAATATCACTAAGCACAATAGTACACCCCCTTCTAGATCCCCAAGTTTATGTAACGCTACCAAAGAGTAACCTCTTCCTATATAATTTTGTTATAATATAAAGTAATTGTTTAAAAACCAAAAAAAAAAAAAACAAACTAGAGCTAACTAGGGAGAGGCCAAGTCAAAGTCTTGACCAACTTATAGAGAAAATCAATATCATAATTAAAGTAGACAAATTTGAAAGCTTCTCTACCAAACTGATAATCTAAATCGACCAACAAGGAGAGAAATAAGGCAGCAATCAGGCACCAAATGCTAATGAACATGAAGAGGCCACCAAATTCAAGCACTGCCAAATGCCAAAATCAATTGAAGCTAGCAAATTAACTAAGATGCAGAACAACGCCCCACATCCAAATATGATGACAAAGAAAAGGTTTCAGATCTAACCGAGAGAGATAACATGGATAGTTTCTGCTGGATCAAATAGTGGTAGCCGTGGTTTCTTGGTCAATTAACCACTACAGTGTGACCTGAAACAGAGAAGCAATATCGAGACAAAAACCAGACACAAAATCGATGTATCACGCGCCTCCACGCTCGGCGGACAGAAACTTATCGAAAAACTTCTACCGGCACGTGAGACTCAAGCACGCCAACTTCAACAAGGTATTAATCCCAACTTTGACGTGACTCTGATACCGTGTAATCAGATACAATAACTTGGTGTCCTTCTATTCATGAATACAAGAGATTTATACACTTGCACAAGACTCTATCAAAGGAAACTAAATCAAACAAAATAAAGGAAAATATCCTAAGGATCAGGTCCTATAATTGAGTCACCTATCTATGAAAAAGTAATTTATTTACAGCTCACTAATTACTTTGTAACATGAAGGAATTCTCTAGGATGACACGGGAGATTTGATCATGGCCTTCTCTGTTTCAACTCAAGGCAATTGTAACGACTACATTGAAGCTCAGGCAACATGGTTTGGAATCAATTGGTGTGAACTTGACTCTCTGATTATAGCCAACATGCTGAAAGAGAAAAGGGCCAACAATTACAAAATGAATAATATCACTGAAAGTACCTCTCAGATGCTAGAGGAAGCAAATGTCAACATATTACAAATCAAATGGTGGACTACCTTACTAAACTAGCATCCACATTTACTATAAAATCATACTTCTTTATTTTTCAGCGACTTCCCAAAAGGGCTAAATGACTTTTTCAGTTGAATAAGACTCAAATACCTAGCGTTAGAACTAAGTTTGTGAAGGCAACTTTTTTGTTAGCTAATTTATTTCTCTGTATGGGGCATGGGATGCACACGAATTGTTCACCGTGCCCTTTTTGTGAAGGATAGCCTAATATCCCTTTGTTGTATTTTGGAGGTCAAGTATATATCCCCCTCTTGTATTCCTTTACTCTGATGAAATACAACTCCCAGTTAATCTGGTAAATTGGATTTTTTTTTTAAAAATAGCTTGATTCACAATGTCACTTCCTAATGAGAAGATGATACACAGTTTCTAATTTAGCGTTTTTTTAACCATATGAATCTAATCTTTAGGCTATTTCTGATGAACTTACAAGCACTCGTCTTGATCACAATCAATGAGAATGAAACAAGACTCTATTCAAGTACGTACACAACATCGTGTGCATACTCGATCAGTGTTATTTTACATGTTGTATATACATCTTCATCGCTGGCGTTGGTCTTTCATTTCACCAAATGTTATATGAAATTGGACGCTGGATTGTTCTTTAAAAAAATGTTGTATGAAATTCGTCATACACGGTATTAGAAGAACCTTTTTCATGAGAATCTAGTAACCTGTTATTTTACTTTGTACCTTATCTACCTAATCAAGCATTAAGTAAGGATGTAAATTCTAAGGTAGAAATATCTACAGTAGTATAAATTTTGCTATTGTTGGTCTCAAACGCACACGCAAGTATACGTGGCCGTACAAGTAATATAATGATAAATCGAATGTCGAACTCACAGAGACTTATGTAAACTACTTACTAAATCACTATAATTGTTATTAAATCAAGCCAAAGTAAAAATCCAGGAATATAACTATTTTATACTACGATTCTACGAAATAACTAATTATCAAGTAACAAGTTGATTATTGTGTATTCAATAGAGACAAATATTCCAGGGTTGTGATCAATTCATCACTCGTATTGCATTCTAATTAACTCTCCCTTTCATATAATTCACTCATGGTTTCTAATTAATCGAAAAATGCTCTCATAGCCTTCTCCCGAAGCACTACTCGCCTATTCTCAATAGATTAACGCCTATATTTCTATGAAATTAATCTATTAGAACGCACTAAGATTACGATATTTAATTAAGCACGGTGACTAGGTATATTCCTATCCTAACCACAAATTTATTCCCCTGAAGGGTTAAGATCGTGTTGTGACGACCCAAAGGGGTCATCACCTATGTTATTACCCCTCCCGTACTTCTGAGGCCTTGAAAATCTCATTTGTATTTGCCTCGATTTGCGTGCGCAGTTTGGGCGCGTAGCCGGACAGCTTAAATATGAAATTCTGTGAAAAATGCTAAGATTTGATATTAAAATGAATAAATTTGACTTCAGTCAACATTTTGGGTAAACGGACCCGGACCTTTGATTTGACGGTCCCGGAGGGTCCGTAGGAAAATATGGGACTTGGGTGTATGCCCGGAATCGAATTCCAAGGTCCCATGCCCGAGAAATAAATTTTTGAGTTAAATTTTTTTCTGAAAATATTAAAGGAAATTGAAAATGAAATCTGATTAGAAAGTGATGGTATCGGGCCCGTATTTTGATTTCGGCTCCCGGTACAGGTCTTATATATGGTTTAAGAACTTTCTGTAAAGTTTGGTTGAAATCGGATTTCGTTTGATGTGTTTCGGACTTAAAAATGGAAAACTAGATGTTTTATGAAATTTGATAGGATTCATGGGCTTTGAGGCTTAATTTGATGTATATGATGTTGTTTTGGCAATTTGATTGCACAGGCAAGTTCGTAGGATGTTGTGTGAGTAATCTGTGAAGTTTGGTGTCGTTCCGAGATGTATAGGTCAGATCGGCACATTGTTAGCGAAGTTAGAAAACTTAAAATTTCTAAGTTTGGTTCTTGAGGTTTGGGGGTGTGATTTCGAGTTTTAACGTTGTTTTGAGTGTTCCGAAGGCTCGAGCGAGTCCGTATTACGATTTGGGACTCGTTGGTATATATGGATTAGGGATCGGGTGGGCCCAGGTGCCTTCCGGGCACCTAACGGGGCTAAAAACCAGCAAACTCAGCTGCTGGTGCACCTGCTCTGGTGTGACCGCAGGTGCGGTTGCCCAGCATCGCAGGTGCGAGATCGCAAGAGCGGTCTCAGGCATCGCAGGTGCGATCACCAGTGTCCTGGCCAGCCATCACAGGTGCGGAGCACTTCATCGCAGGCACGAGACCGCAAGTGCGGTCTCCCCTTTTGCAAGTGCGATCCCAGACCCCCAGCCCAATTCCGCAGGCGCGAGGTTCTCCTCGCAAGCGCGAGACCACAGGTGCGGTCCCATCCATCGCAGGTGCGATCACTGTTCAGGCAGTAAGATTAAATACGGGTTTTAAACTCATTTTTCTCATTTTTCATCTTCTTCCTTAGGCAACATCCACCATTTTTAAGAGCTTTCGACCAGGCCTTGTGAGGTAAGTAAATTCCACCCATAAATTTTTTTCATGCATGTATCTTAGCCTAATTAACTACACAAATTAGTGCAAAAATTCAAGAAAATGGGTAGTAACCTAGAACTTGTGATCACCTTAGAATTTTCTGTGAATTGGCCATGAAATCAAGTAAAAATCGTATATTTATGATCCTTAGGCCTTGGGTGAGTGTTTCCTTCGAGAGTTTCGAGAATCCGAGCGAGCGGGCCCGGGGTCGAATTTTGATAAATTTGAAAGAATGCTAGGAAATGGATAATTAGGCCATGTAATTGAATCTTTGAATCCTTATTGATATGCTTGAGTTGATTATGCCTAGATAATACCATTCCGGAGTCGAATTCTAAAGGAAAGGCAGTGTTAGAGGGGGTTGATTGCTATACTTTGTACCCGAGGTAAGTGTTCGGTCTAACCTTAGCTTGAGGGAATAGGAGTTGAGTCTTGTTTGCTACTTGCTAATTGTAGAGTACGATGTATAGGCATGGTGACGAGTAGCTATACATTGGTGTCGAGCATGACCATGAGTCCTTATATTGTGAATATTCTGGTTTTGTGGTAAGTTCCATGCTTAATTGATGATTTCTATATGTTGTGAAGAATATGTGAAGGGAATTGTATTCTGTAAACTCTGTTGGAGCATTGTCTCAAATTGTAACGAATAATGAAGAAATGTGAGGTATTACGCCCTTTGGAGCATTGGCTCAGGTGATAGAATAAAGCATGGAAATGAAAGTGAAATAAAGAGAAAGAGTTATTGAAATATACCCTTGCCAGGATTTAATTGTGCAGTCGATGTTCCCATGCCGGGATTTAATTGTTTAAATGATGTTACCCTTGTCGGGATTTACTTGTTTAATTATTGTTCCCTTGTCGGGATTCCTATATCTATTCTGTTTACTTCCTTGCCCTTGTTTGTGATTGTTGTTCGGGTGAGGAAGAGTGTTAAAGCACGAAGGGTGATGTCGTGCACTTGTCTTGGTGAGAATGAGAGTAAAGCACGAAGGGTGATGTCGTGCATTGTTTGATATTGTCTCCCTTGCTGGGATGTCGAGATTTCTGTTGTTGTTTCCTTGCCGGGATTTCTAATTCTATTTTGCTTACTTCATTGCCCTTGTTTGTGATTGCTATTTGGGTGAGGAAGAGTGTTAAAGCACGAAGGGTGATGATGTGCATTGTTTGACATTGTGAGGAAAGAGTGTAAAGCACGAAGGGTGATGTCGTGCCGTACGATGTACCATTCCGTACCATATTCATTACATTAAACATTGCATAGTGAGGAAGAGAGTAAAAGCGCGAAGGGTGATGCCGTGCCATGATTTACATTGATTACATTATACATTGCATAGTGAGGAAGAGAGTAAAAGCACGAAGGGTGATGCCTTGCCATGATTTACATTGATTACATTATACATCGATTACATTATACATTGCATAGTGAGGACGAGAGTAAAAGCACGAAGGGTGATGCCGTGCAAGTTTGTGATTTCTTGTCCTTATTGATATGCTGGCTTTGTTGTTCTTTTCCTTATTGAGATTTCTTATATGAAACTGTTATCTCCCCACAGCATGTTCCCCTCCCTTTATTCATTGTTTTCTGCCTATATTTCTTATCCGTTGCATATATGTATATATATATATATATATATATATTTATTTATTTATTTGAACTGCACAGGTTTATTTGGTAGTCTGGTTCTAGCCTCGTCACTACTTCGCCGAGGTTAGGCTGGGCACTTACTCAGTACATGGGGTCGGTTGTACTGATGCTACACCTGCACTTCTTTATGTTGTGCAGATTACGCAGCCAGACCCGGAGAACATTATTAGTGGGAGTGTCTTCCAGCTCATCATAGAGGCTTCAAGGTATACCCGCTGGAATTCGTGGGCCTTGGCGTCTCTTCCATCCCTTTGTCTTCGATTCTGTCTTGTTTTTCCTTTAGTTTCAAAGGCAGACGTGTATTTCCTTTCAGACTTGTATTTAGCACTCTTAGACAGTTCGTGAGTTTGTGACACCAGGTTTTGGGAAATTTTGCGTTGATGTATTGTGATTGTCTTTACTTAGCTTAAAACCGTATTTAGATCCGCTATTTAATTTGTGAATTGATTTAGCTTATCCTGTTAGAATGAGGTTATTATGCTAGTTTAGCTGTATACGTTGGCTTGTCTAGCGGGTTCAACGTTAGACGTCATCACGGCCCGATGGTAGAATTTTGGGGCGTGACACGTGCTCTCTTCAATTCTTCTCTAATCTATATACGGCTTTACCAAGCATAACATACATGGTATATAGAACCTAACTGCTGGCCAGACAATTAAGAAATTAAGCACAGAATTAAAGAAACAACCATATATATAGTGAACTATAATCACGGTTAAGTTAATATCGAATAACAATATTCATGGCTAAACCACAACCCCAGAACAACGTGTTTTTAGCCACTCAAGCTAAAATCAAAAAATTGCATAAGCGTTGAATTAATTGTAGATACTAGAAAAGATAAAGAAAATTGAGAACTCTCCGCTTCCTAATGATCCCGTGTGTATTCTCCCTCCAAAGTGGCGTCCAACCCCTCAAAAATAAGCTTAAACTTGCTTTTATACGTGTTGGGTAGGTTTAGAGCCAAAATAACCGTGTCCCGGGAAAAATAGGACAAAATTCTCATCACCGGCCCCCTGGCTACCGTCGGGCGCCCACCAGGGCGCTGCCCCATATTTAGCTACTGCCCACAGCGCCACAGGTGGGGCTGGGCGCTACCTGTGGCACCCAAAATCGCCGATTTCCCGGTTTCGTCCTTGACTCTAATTTCGCGTGTTTCGCCCCCAATCGATCCCGAATCATTCCTAAACATAAAAACACTTCAAATTAATATAAATCATCATATTTAACATCTAAAATTCACGAAACAAAAGTAAAATATGAGGCGATATACATAGAAATCTATACACTTTAAGCTAAACATCAACACCCCAGACTTAGACTCTTGCTCGTCCTCGAGCAATGGGACAATATACTACCCTTCAACACGTACCAAGTTCATTATCAAGGAGTATTTTACTTTTCAATCACACACCTTACCCCTCGACTATGATCGATACCGGCAATCAAGTAGGAACATACAAAATTTCACATTCTTCCCCTTCTTTAAAAATGCCCAAGTATAACTACTCTATCAATCATACCAACAACCTAATTGCAACCACAAAACCTCAAGAGTCAACTTGCAACCACTAAGCCCTCTCAATTCACGCACCTATCCAAAAAGAAAAGTTCGTGAGATTATGTTCCCTCACCACAAACAAAAGAGTGAATATAACTAGTCCACACATTCAAATATGCTTTTGAACATAATTTAAGGATGTCACACAATTGAACAAATTCACTCACTCTCACAAAGAATTCATATGCATCCCGTGGTCGTACCATAAGCTTGCCCTTAGTGTAGATCTC
>ML415779.1:41561-75853 GCA_005239525.1 Nicotiana knightiana | reverse complement strand
TAATTCTTATGTGACAAGCACATCCATGATCAAGCAAGAAAATGCCTACGTCATCTCCTAGACTAGCATAACCTACAATTTCGCTTCGATTAACACACGGGGCAAGTTCTAGACTACACAGGACAACATAGAAAATCACTAAAACTCACACATACATTGCACATGACTCAATCACAACGGTTTTGTTCAACTCTCAAGTCAAGAAAGCACACAAAATTGAGAGAATTAAACAATATCACACTATGTAGCATACAAGTCAAACAACTGAGCGAAGGCGTCAAAAAATAAGCTATTTATTTTTACTCAAGCATCACATGTCAAACCAAATATAAGGGAAAGAGGAATGTATGTCATAAACTAATATGTCGACACCAAACATGTCAATGGGTATCTCTAAGTTACTCAGTTTCTTCCTAACTACTCTAAAAAAATAATTTAAAGTACTCGGTTCAAGCTACACCGTTGGAAAAGAACAGGTACCCAAAGAAAAACCAAGGGATACTCCCTACCTATCCTAAAAAAAATAAAAAAATCTTTTTGGTGTTTTTAAATCGGACTTTATCCCTCAAGAAAATTGTCCAACAGATCCATCGTTGGAACAAAATCGAGCTTTTTCTATTTTTTAATTTTCTTTTAGTTTCTTAACTAAAAAAAATTAATTTTATACAATTACACTTCACTTCAGAAAGTAGTTTTCCCACCCCACACTTATGTTATGCATAGTCCTCGATGCATGATCACAAAGAAAAATATTAAAACAAGGGTGAGAAATACTCCCTGAGACCCTCTCGGGCCTAGCCCGGACATGATTCTCAATCTTTAGAGTCGGGATGACCCCACACTTAAGCTCAAACATGCCCCTCAGCTTCAACTTTTGGGTACTCAGACTTCCCCTACTCTGCAAAATAAAAACAACACAAAACTCGACACTTAAAAAAAATTAAAAAACAAAAGATATACAGGATAGGTTGCCTCCTAACAAGTGCATAATTTATAGTCGTGGCACGACTCTGCTACTCTGCTCAGGCTGGGCGCTTTCTCTTCTTATTTCTCCCATGAAGCCTAGCCTTTTTGCACACTCTTAACGGGTCTCCTTTTTCATCTCTGGCTCTTTCCTCAATTATCTTTACACCCTCAGCTTGCAACACCACCTCCTCTGGATCACTGCCATTCACATAAGGACTCTGCTCTATCCCCTTCACGTCGACCACAGTAATCATGCACAGGTCCTCATAATGCTTTGGGAGTTTAAGTGCCTTATACACATTAAAAGTGACCTCCTCATCGTCAACTCTCATTTTTAACTTCCCTGCCCTCACATCAATAATTGATCCACCAGTAGCTAAGAATGGTCGCCCCAAAATAATGGGCACTTCCTCATCTACCTCGTAATCAAGAACAATAAAGTTAGCAGGGAGAATAAACTTTCCCACTCGAACTAACACATCCTCAATAATTCCTTCTGGCATAACTAGTGACCTATCTGCTAACTGTAAAGTGATTTTGGTAGGTCTAAGCACCCTCAATCTGAGTTTCTTGAACAAAGAAGAGGGCATCAAATTTATACTAGCCCCAAAATCACACAGGGCTCTACCACCTTCTTGTTTTCCAAGAGATAAAGGAATTGTGAAACTCCCAGGATCCTTCAACTTAGGAGGAAGTTTACTCAGAACTCTGGAACTGTTGAGTAAGTGCAATTGTTTCGAACTCTTCATATCTTTGTTTATTTGCCGCAATATCTCTGAGATACCTTGCATACTTAGGCACTTCTTGCAAAATTTCCACCAAAGGCAAATTCACACTCACTTGGCTCAACATATCTAGGAATCTCTTGTAATTAGCATCATCTTTTTTCCTCTGCAGTCTTTGTGGAAACGGAGGTGGTGGCCTTGTTTCAATTACTGGCTCGGGTCCTTTATCATCTTTCTCATTCTCATCAACTGGCTTGGGAATGAATTCTCCTTCAGGATGAGCTGTATTCTTCTTTGTTTTTGGAGCTTCTTCTAGTATTCTTCCATTTCTCAAGGTAATTACATTGACTTGAGCCTTAGGATTTGGCTCAGTATCACTAGGAAAATCTCCTACTGGTCTAGTATTTTGGGCACTAGCAAGTTGTCCCATTTGGCGTTCCAAATTTCTCATTGCTGCTGCTTAGGCCTGGTGATCAGCCATTATTTTCTGATTGAAAGCAAGTTGGTCGTTCATCATTCTCGTCATAATTTCCTCAAGGCTAGCTGATTGTTCAGCCTGAGGTGGTCTGTATTGTTGTTGAGGTGCTTGAGGCCGATACTGATTTTGATTGCCTTGATTTTCACCCCAAGAGAAATTTGTGTGGTTCCTCCAGTTGGGATTGTAAGTGTCCCCATACTGATTTGTTTGGCCTCGATTTACATTACCTACAAAATATACAGACTCTGGATTTGTTGAGCATAGATTGCGCATGTGACCCTGTCCACACACTTCACAAAATACCTGAATCTGTTGCCCTGGTTGCACTGGCTGGGCCTGTTGCAGTGGTTGAGACTGTTTCTTGTTAGTGATCAGGGTCATCTGATTGACTTGGTTAGTCAATGTAGAGACCTGAGCTGACAATGCTGAGACAACATCTAGTTCAAGAACCCCTGGTGACTTTTGAACCACATTCCTTCCCATCTCACCTTGCCAGTCTGGATTGCTTTTGGAGAATTTATTCAATAATGCAAATATTTCATCATAATTCTTCTCCAATACCTGACCTCCAGCTGCTGCATCTACCACAATTTTTGTTTGGGGATGGAGCCCCTCAATGAAAGTGTGAACTAACACTTAATTTGTCTGATTGTGATGAGGACAGTCTCTGAGTAGCCCCTTGAACCTTTCCCAAGATGAATATAAAGATTCGCCTGCTTTCTGTTTAAAGGAGAATATCTCAGTTCTAATCTTTTGCCGTCTTGCCTGAAGGGAAGAACCTTGCCAGAAATTTTCTCGCCATATTGCTCCATGTTGTAATGGAATTAGCTGGTTCTGCCTTTAACCATCGCTTTTCTTCTCCCAACATAGAGAATGGGAAAAGCGCGAGCCTCACATAATCTGGCGTGACACTGTTAGTGAAATAAGTATCACTAATCTCCAAGAAGTTTAGAATGTGATGCTGAGGATCCTCGTGTGGAAGACCCATAAACTGCCTGTTTGCATGAAGTAACTGGATCATGCTCTATTTCAGCTCAAAGTGCCCAGTGATTCTGGGCTTCACGATGTTGGAGGTAACATTAGCAATACTAGGCATTGCTACCTCCTAAACGGCCATGTATTGGTCTTCTACCATGTTCAAAGGAATTTGAATGAGGTCCTGAATATTGTCTGTATCCCTTGCTTCCCTCAACCTTGTGTGAAATGTTCTCTCAGGTTCAAGGTCAAAGCCGTCGAGTCTGTTCTGGCTTCTGAACCTACGCATTCACTCAAAGTTCTTGAGATTAGAGAAACAATCAAGTAATGTTAGACTGGACAAAATAAACAGTTAAAGAAAAAACTAGAAAGTAGTCTATATTCAAGTCCCCGGCAATAGCGCCAAAAACTTGTTGGTCCCAAATGCACACGCAAGTATACGTGGTCGTACAAGTAATATAATGATAAATCGAATGTCGAACCCACAGAGACTTGTGTAAACTACTTACTAAATCACTATAATTTTTATTAAATCAAGCCAAAGTAAAATCCAGGAATGTAACTATTTTATACTACGATTCTACGAAATAACTAATTATCAAGTAACAAGTTGATTGTTGTGTATTCAATAGAGACAAATATTCCAGGTTGTGATCAATTCACCACTCATATTGCATTCTAGTTAACTCTCCCTTTCATATAATTCACTCATGGTTTCTAATTAATCAATAAATTATCTCATAGCCTTCTCCTGAAGCACTACTCGCTTATTCTCAATAGATTAACGCCTATATTTCTATGAAATTAATCTATTAGAACGCACTAAGATTACGATATTTAATTAAGAACGGTGACTAGGTATACTCCTATCCTAACCACAAATCCGCTCCCCTGAAGGGTTAAGATCGCGCTCCCTTCAATTCTTCTCTAATATATATACGGCTTTCCCAAGCATAACATACATAGTATATAGAACCTAACTGCTGGCCAGACAATTAAGCTATTAAAACAAAATTAAAAAAACAACCATATATTGAGTGAACTATAATCAAGGTTAAGTTAATATCGAATAATAATATTCATGGCTAAACCACAACCCCAGAACAATGGGTGTTTAGCCACTCATGCTAAAATCGAACAATTGCATAAGTGTTGAATTAATCGTAAATACTAGATAAGATGAAGAAAACTGAGAATTCTCCGCTTCCTAATGATCCCGTGTGTATTCTCCCTCCAAATTGGCGTCCAACCCCTCAAAAATAAGCTTAAACTTGCTTTTATACGTGTTGGGTAGGTTTAGGGCCAAAATAACCGTGTCCCGGGAAAAATAGGACAAATTTCTCGTCACCGGCCCCCTGGCTACCGTCGGGCGCCCACCAGGGCGCTGCCCCATATTTAGCTACTGCCCACAGCGCCACAGGTGGGGCTAGGCGCTACCTGTGGCACCCAAAATCGCCAATTTCCCGGTTTCGTCCGTTTTGGCTCTAATTTCGCGTGTTTCGCCCCCAATTGATCCCGAATCATTCCTAAACATAAAAATACTTCAAATTAATATAGATCATCATATTTAACATCTAAAACTCACGAAACAAAAGTAAAATATGAGGTGATATACATAAAAATCTATATACTTTAAGGTAAACATCAGCTATCCTGTAAGGTTTAAAAATGCCACTCCAATTCAACTTCGCTTGCCAATGGAGATCAATATTGATTCTAAAAAGTTGCAAGTATGTTTTTACATGAAAATGCAAAATACTTAAACATATTTTATCTATTGCGGATCCATCATATGACTAGTTTAGGCGAAACTACTATAATCATGTATATAGGGAGGTTACCAAATTTCAGACGGACTAGCTAAAAGGGTAGCACACATAATGAAAACAAAGGCTTTTACTTTTTTTGATATTCTTCCCTTATATGTATTAGAATGTCTTAGTTTGGACTTGAAACTTGAAAGTGACCACTAATAGCCTATTTGGCCAAGCTTCTCCCCGGCCCAAAAGTGTTTTTTTCTTTTCAAAAAGTACTTTTTTCTCAACTTGAGGTGTTTGGCCAAGCTTTTTTGGGGAAAAAAGTATTTTTAGGAAGAAGCAGAAACAATTTTAGAGAAGCTGAAAAAAATAGTTTCTCCCCAGAAGCAGAAGAAAAAGCAGTTTTGTCTTTTCTCCTTACCAAAAATACCATTAGCAAAATATGGTATATATAAAAATAACCTTACTTAGAGATTATATTATTGAACTCTCCTAATGTATAAATATTTCTTTTTTATTTTGAGAATAGCTTTCTAATATATGGTGACTTTTGGGATGAATATTTTTATATTTGTTAAACAATTTTTTGATATATTTAAATCATCTTAAAAGATTTAAAGTACTTTTTAATTTTATTTTCATGTTTTACTTGAATAAAATGAAAAACTTAATTATTATCTTTAATAATAAATATTTGAGATTCTTTATTTATTCATACAATACTACCTACTTAGTAAATCTCTTCATGTTCTTATTCGCAATTTGATACTTAAACGTGCCTTTTGAAAAACTTGGCCAAACACAAATTATTTCTCAAAAGTGCTTTTCAGATTGATTAGCCAAACACAAACTGCTTCTCTTACGTTTTCGATTTTGCAAAAAGTAGTTCTTAAAATAAACAAATTTTTCTATCTTGGTCAAACAAGCTACAAATATGTCCCTAGTTGAATTATGGATCAGCAATATATGTAAAATATATCTATGTGGAAAAAATAATTATCGCCTTAAGACAGGGCGAAGCTAAGTTGGAGTAAGGGTTCAATTGAATCCCTTCGCCGAAAACTATAACGGCGTAAATAGAAAATTATATTTATTACATATAAATTGTTGAATCTCTCTAATTTTGGAAAAAATAAGGCAAAATACAAAAATGCTCGGCCCACGAAAACTAATTGCATCTGCAGCCAAAAAGCGTATAGCTCATGTATATTATATGTATATAATACATATATATACGAAAAATATATATTTTATCGACTACTTCCTCCGTTCCACTTTATGTGAACCTATTTCCTTTTTGGTCTGTTCCAACAAGAATGACCTATTTTTAAATTTTGAAACAATTTAGCTTAAACTTACAATTTTACCTTTAATGAGAAGCTTTTATAACCACAAAAATACTATGGGCCCTTTTTGACTTGTTTGGGACCACAAATTTCAAAAGTCTTCATTTTTTCTTTAACTTCGTGGCCAGTCCAACAGGTTCACATAAATTAAAACGGAGGGAGTATTATTTTTGGAAAGGGCTAAAAATATATATTTCAGTAACGACCCGGCCGGTCGTTCCGAAGTTTAGCCCTGTATTTCCTATTTCTGCTTCATTCTTGTACGGTTCAGCTCTTTTGTGTTGCATTGGGTCGATTGGTTCGGGTTCGGAGTGTTTGTGGTGAGAAATGAGACACCCAGTCTCCTCGGTTGGTGATTTAGTTGGAAAAGTCAACCGGAAGTTGACTTATAGGTAAATGATGTCGGAATGTGGTTTTTTTGTGGCTCGGATAGCTTCATTAGGTGATTCGGTACTTAAGAGTGTGTTTGGAATGTCATTCGGAGGTCCGGAGTAGGATTAGGCTTGAATTGGCGAAATTGAATTTTTGGTGATTTCCGGTTAGCAGTAGAAAATTAATTATCGGGGTCGAAATGGAATTCCGGAATTTGGAACAGTTCCGTAGTGTCATTTGGGATATGTGCAAATTTTCAGGTCATTCGGACGTGGTTTGGGTGGTTTCGGCATCGTTGGCAAATTTCGGAAGTTTAGAAAGCCTTAGGCTTGAATTTGGATTTGATTTGGTGTTTTGATGTTATGTTGAGTGTTCCGGGGGTTCGACTAGGTTGGTATGTTGGTATACGACTTGTTGGTACTTTTGGTTGAGGCCCCGAGGGGCTCGCGATTGATTTCGGATGATGTTGGAAGGTTGGAAGTTGGAGAAAAATGTAGCAAATGGCTGTTGGTGCAGCTCTTCTGGTGTGGCCGCACCTGCGGATGAGGAGCCGCAGGTGCAAAGGCGCAGGTGCGGCAGACCTTGTGCAGATGCAGAAAAATGGAACCTGGCCCCGGAGCACAGGTGCGGAAGATGGATCGCACCTGCGGGACCGTAGGTGCGGGTAGAAGGCCGCAGATGCGGATTTTTAGTTTAAGTGAGAATCCGCACCTGCGAGGGATTTTACGCAGGTGCGGCGTCGTAGGTGCGGGCATGGGGTCGCAGGTGCGATATTGCTGGGCAGAAACTATATAAGGTTGCCTTCGCAAATTTTCACTCATTTCTTCACCATTTGTGTCGGATTTTGGGGCTTTGAGCTGGTATTTCAAAGGGGAATCAAGTGTATTCAGTGTGGTAAGTTACATGGACCTTGTATCTTGTGTTTATGACGATTATTCCATTGTTTAATCATGTTTTAGTGGGAAAATTTGGGAGATGAGGGCTTGAAATTTGAAAGCATAAATTGGGGATTTGAGGGACCATTTAGGGTCCAATTTTGATGTATTTGGTATGCATGAACTCGTGAGAGCGTAAGGATTCTAGTTTTGTGACTTTTATCGGAATCTGAGTCGTGGGCCCGGGGGTCGGGTTTGGCCAATTTTGGTTTTTTTTTTAATCTAAATTGGATATTTTCGAGTGGGCATTGTCCTTTTAGCATATTGTGATGATATGAATCTGTTTTGAATAGATTCGGAGCGCGTTGAGGCCGAGTCGAGGGGAAAAAGCATCGCAGAGTAGTTTTTCATCCGGTTTGAGGTAAGTAACGATCGTAAATCTAGACCTGAGGGTATGAAACCCCGGTATTTCGTATTGATTTGATAAATGAGGTGACGCACATGCTAGGTGAAGGGCGTGTGGGAGTGCACCGGTAGGGATTGTGACTTGGTCCGTCCCGTAGCGACTATAAAGTCGCGTATTTGATCCGAAATCATATGATATTCAGTATTTTAGAGACCTATACTATATCTTGGGTTATATGCCATGTTTGGAGCGTTGTGCCGACCTGTTTTGGACCCTCAGGGGTTTGTTTACTACTATTCTCACACTGTTTTTGATAGAAAATATAATCTGCCGACCTGTTTTGGACCCTCAGGGGTTTGTTTACTACTATTCTCACACTGTTTTTGATAGAAAATATAATCTCACTCATAATTTATACTTGTTTATTGATTATTCATGGTTATCACCCTGTTTTCAAACAAATGAAAGATATTTTGGGCTGAGTCCCTGTGATTTGTGGTAAGTTGCCCGAGTGGCTTATGAGGGTGATGACTGAGCGAGGCCGAGAGCCGGATTATGAGGATAGTGATGGATCAGGTTGCACGCCGCAGTGTTATATACATATATATTGGATCGGGCTGCACGCCGCAGGTATATATATTGGATCAGGCTGCACGCTGCAGCAAGATATATATTGGATCGGGCTGCACGCCGCAGCGATATAGCGTTTTGGCTGAAGGAACTCCTCCGGAGTCTGTACACCCCCAGTGAGCGCAGTCGACTATTTATGGATCGGGTTGTACGCCGTAGCGTTATATATATATATATTTATATATATATAAATATATATATATGGATCGGGTTGCACGCTTCATCAGTTATTATATGGAACCTATTGAGTGTGACTGCTGATTGATGAGAGATGAGTCACGAGTGACTAAGAGGCTGGCCCGAGAGGCTTTATATTGCGAGTGACACTGTGCCTGAGGGGATTATTTGCTATAAAACTATTGTTTTCACTCTTCTTTACATCTTTGTCCCTAAATGATAAATGTTTAACCAATTTTTTTTTAATATGAAATTTGGAAAGGGAAAAGTTGGAGTTTTATGAAACTTTCGGGACGTAGATCCCTGACTTGATTTATTGTTTTCCACTGATGTTTATTATATGAATTTTCATGATTATAAAAGCTCGTCACCACACTCAAGTCCTTATTTATATTTATTACTTACTGACTTGGTGTACTCATGTTACTCCCTACACCTTGTGTGCATATCCAAGTGCCCGGATCGAGTGAGATGCTATTCTTCATCAGTAGAGCAGTTGTCGGAGATTGCGAGGTAGCTGCACGACGTTCGCAGCCCCACCCTTCTCGCTCTCATTTTTTTGCTATTTATATTTTTCCTAGACTTGATGTATTAAGGAAACCATGTCAGATTCTATGTTTCATTAAATGCTCATGACTGCTGACTCTGGGTTTGGGGAATTTTGTTCAGATGTTTTCATTACTTATCCGCATTTGTGAAATATAAATAGTGGAAGATTTTTGATAAATCATGTTATTGATTTAAATGGAAAAGTTCCTTGTTTTATGTTCAGTAAATTGGCTGGCCTAGTACCTCGATAGGCGTCATCACGGCCAGTGTAGATTTGGGGTCGTGACTAGTTGGTACCAGAGCCTAGGTTACATAGGACTCACCAGTCATGAGCAGGTTCAGTAATGTCTTGGGGATCGGTACAGAGACGTCTGTACTTATCTTAGAGAGGTTGCATAATCCTTAGGAAAAAAAATCTCACATTTCTTGAATTCTTGTCATGGGAATCTATTGATTCTGGCAACTAAACTTCTATTGTTTTGTTCTCTCACAGATGGTGAGGACATCCGTTACCGGTCATGGAAATCAGCCACCAGTGGGACCCATGAGGGGTCGAGGCCGCGCTCGAGGCTGTGGTAGGGGTTGAGGGGCAGTCCTTGCAGCTGCCGGGGCGATACCCATAGACCCGCCTATTGTTCCAGATCAGGTCCCAGCCATAGATGCTCCAGTGGGACCAGCTCAGGCACCAGCTGTGCCTATTGTTATTCCGGGTCTTCGGGAGACCTTGGCCCAGATTCTGACTTCATGCACCAGTCTTGCTCAAGCATTCGATATTCCTACTTCAGCCGCTACTTATAAGGCCGGGGGAGGCATTCAGACTCCAGCTGCCCGTACACCTGAGCAGGTTATTCAGGGGCTTCGGACCCCGGAGACAGTTCTAGCTCAGCCGGTTGCACCAGCCTAGGATTTTGTTGTTCCAGCTATGGCTGACGACGAGCAGCGCAGGTCTGAGAGATTTGAGAGGCTTCGGCCTTCGACTTTCAGTGGCGCTGAGGGAGAGGATGCCTAGGGTTTCTTAGATAAGTGTCAGAGGATGCTTCGTACGGCAGGGATATTGGAGACCAGTGGGGTATCGTTTACTACCTTCCAGTTCTCAGGAGCTGCATTTACTTGGTGGGAGGCTTTTGAGAGGCGTAGGCCCGTTGGTGCAGTGCTCCTTTCTTGGCAACAGTTTTCCACTCTCTTCTTAGAGAAATATGTTCCACAGTCCCACAGAGAGGAGCTGCGCAGGCAGTTTGAGCAGCTGTGACAGGGTGAGATGATGGTGTCACAGTACGAGATAAGGTTTTCAAAGCTTGCTCGTCATGCTATTTGGTTAGTCCCTACAGAGAGAGATAGGATCAGTATATTTGTGGATGGCCTCTCGTATCAGGTCCGTATTCTTATGACCAGAAAGAGGGTATCGGGTGCTACTTTTGAGCAGGTTGTTGATATTACCCGAGAGATTGAGTGGGTTCGTCGCCAGGAGCGAGATGAGAGGGAGGCCAAGAGGCCTCGAGGGTCTGGTAGTTTCGGTGGTGTTCCTTCAGGGGGCAGTTCCAGCACGGTAGGGACCGTTCATTCAAGCAAGCTCAGTAGGGCCTTCAGGTTATCGTGGTGGATCCACTGGTTGTGGTCCTCACAGTTCTCATCAGGGGCACCCATCATTCAGTACTCTTCCACCCTAGAGTTCATCTCGAGCACCATCGGTTCAGGGCTCATCTATGCCTGATTCTTCTAGAGGTTATCCTGGTGCTAGGGTTCCCTTCAGTCCCCATCTCCAGCACCTAAGAGTTGTTACGACTGTGAAGAGTTTGGTCATATGAGGAGGCAGTGTCCTCGTTTTCTTGGGGGTCCATCTCAGCAGAGGGGTCGGCCCTCAATATCAGCTCTAGTTACATCACCACCCGCCCAGGCAACGAGGGGTGGGGGTCAGGCAGCTAAAGGCCACCCTTGAGGGGGAGGTAGATCCGGTAGAGGTCAAGCCCGTTTTTATGCACTTCCAGCCAGACCAAATGCTATGGCCTCAGATACAGTGATTACAGGTATTGTTTCAGTTTGTCACCAAGATGTTTCGGTCGTATTTGATCCTGTTTCCACGTATTCTTATGTTTCATCATAATTTTCCCACTTTCTGGATATGCCCCGCGAGTCCTTAGTTACATATGTTTATGTGTCGACTCCGGTGGGCGATACTATTGTTGTAGACCGAGCTTATCGGTCGTGTGTGATATCTATTGGGGGTCTGGCGACCCGAGTGGATCTGGTATTGCTTAGAATGATTGAATTTGGTGTGATATTGGGCATGGATTGGCTATCTCCATGTCATGTTATTCTTGATTGTCACGCTAAGACTGTGACCTTAGCGATGCTGGGATGCCCGAGAGTCGAGTGGAGAGGTTCTATTGATTATGTTCCTAGTAGGGTGATTTCATACCTGAAGGCTTGAGTATGGTAGATAAAGGATGTCTGTCTTATTTGGATTTTGTATGGGATGTCAGTGTTGAGGCTCCCACTATTGATTCTCTTCCCCTAGTCCGTGAGCATTCAGACGTGTTTCCTGCTGATCTGCCGGACATGCCGCCCGACAGGGATATTAATTTTAGCATAGAGCTAGTGTTAGGAACTCATCCTATTTCTATTCCACTATATCGTATGCCACCAGTGGAGTTGAAGGATATGAAAGAGCAGCTTCAGGAACTCCTAGAAAAGGGGTTCATCCGGCCTAATGTGTTACCTTGGGGTGCACCGGTGTTGTTCGTGAAGAACAAGGATGGTTCCATGAGAATGAGTATTGACCATAGGCACCTGAACAAGGTTACAGTCAAGAATAAGTATCCTCTGCCTCGCATTGATGATTTTTTTGACCAGCTTCAGGGAGCTAGGGTTTTCTCTAAGATTGATTTGAGATCCGGGTACCATCAGTTGAAGATTCGAGATTCAGATGTTTTCAAGACGTCTTTTAGGACTCGTTATGTCCACTATGAGTTTTTGGTGATGTCTTTTGGGCTGATCAATGCCCTAGAAGCATTCATACATTTGATGAACATCGTATTTCAGCCATATTTTGATTCCTTTGTTATTATGTTCATTGATGACATCCTGGTGTATTCTCGTAGCCAGGAGGAGTATGCTCAGCATTTGAGGGTTGTATTGTAGAGATTGAGAGAGGAGAAGCTTTATGCAAAGTTCTTCAAGTATGAGTTTTGGTTGGGCTCAGTATCTTTCTTGGGAACCGTGGTGTCCAGCGAGGGTATTCTGGTTGATCCAAAGAAGATAGAGGCGGTGCAGAATTGTCCCAGACCGTCCTCAACTACAGAGATTAAGAGCTTCCTTGGTTTGACGGGTTATTACTGTCGCTTTGTGGAGGGGTTTTCTTTTATTGCTTTACCCTTGACCAAATTGACTCAGAAGGGTGCTCTGTTCAGGTGGATGAACAAGTGTGAAGAGAGCTTCCAGAAGCTCAAGACGGCTTTGACCTCAGCTCCAGTGTTGGTATTACCATCAACTTTAGGTTCTTATATCATGTATTATGATGCCTCTAGGATAGGAATTGGTTGTGTTTTGATGCAGGAGGGTAGGGTGATTGCCTACGCCTCATGCCAGTTGAAGACTCATGAGAAGAATTACCCGGTGCATGATCTCGAGCTATCAGCCATTGTTCACGCCTTGAAGATTTGGCGTCATTATTTGTACGGGTTCATTGTGATGTTTTTACTGATCATCGTAGCCTGCAACACTTGTTTAAATAAAAGGATCTGAATTTGCGTCAGAGGAGATGGTTGGAGCTTCTCAAGGACTATGATATCACTATTTTGTATCATCCGGGGAAGGTCAACGTAGTGGAAGATGCCTTGAGTCGTAGAGTAGAGAGTTTGGGGAGTCTAGCATATCTTCCAGCAGGTAAGAGACCATTAGCACTTGATTTTCAGGCCTTAGTGGGCCAGTTGGTGAGGTTGGATCTATCGGAGTCCCGCGGGGTATTGGCTCCAGTATGATGACCCACATTTGCTCGCTCTTCAGGATAGGGTCAGGCGAGGTGATGCCAGGGATGTAGTTATTTGTGATGATGGTGTTATGAGGATGCAGGGTCGGATATGTGTGCGTAATGTAGATGGGCTTCGGGAGTTGATTCCTGAGGAAGTCCACAGATCGCGGTATTCCATCCATCCAGGTGACGCGAAGATGTATCAGGATCTGAGGAAGCACTATTGGTGGAGGCGGATGAAAAAGGATATTGTTGGATTACTAGCTCGGTGTCTCAAGTGCCAGAAGGTCAAGTACGAGCACTAGAGACCTGGTGGATTGCATCAGAGTTTGGTTATTCCTGAGTGGAAGTGGGAGCGGATCACCATGGACTTCGTATTCGGGCTCCCACGGACTTCGAGGAGGTTCGATACTATATGGGTTATTGTGGACCGGCTAACTAAGTCCACTCACTTCATTCATGTTGGTACTACTTATTCTTTAGAGCGGTTAGCTAAGATTTATATCAGGGAGATTGTTCGATTGCATGGTGTTTCGGTTTCCATCATTTCTGACAGAGGTACTCAGTTCACATGCAGTTCTGGAGGTCCGTGTATAGAGAGTTTGGTACTCAGGTTGAGATGAGCACAACCTTTCACCCTCAGAAGAAAGGGCAGTCCGAGCGCACTATTCAGATACTAGAGGACATGTTGCGCGCTTGTGTTATTGACTTTGGGGGTTCATGGGACCAGTTTCTGCCACTCGCGGAGTTTGCATATAATAATAGTTGTCAGTCAAGTATTCAGATGGCCCCGTATGAGGCTTTGTATGGGAGGAGGTGTAGATCTCCGGTTAGTTGGTTTGAGCCGGGTGAGGCTAGACTCATGGGTACGGATTTGATACAGGATCCTTTAGATAAGGTGAAGATGATTCAGGTGGGGCTTCGCACGGCGCACTTCGAGGCAGAAGAGTTATGCTGACCGGAGGGTCCGGGATGTATCTTTCATGGCTGGGAGAAGGTCCTACTGAAGGTGTCACCCATGAAGGGTGTTATGCGATTTGGAAAGAAGGGCAAGTTGAGTCCTCGGTTCATTGGGCCTTTTGAGGTGCTTCATAGGGTTGGAGAGGTGGCTTATAGACTTGTCTTGCCACCTAGCTTGTCAAGCATGCATCCAGTATTTCATGTTTCCATGCTTCGAAAGTATATTGGTGACCCGTCTCATGTTTTGGACTTCAGTTGGGTGCATCTAGAGGGTGATATGTCTTATGAGGTGGAGCCAGTAGCTATTTTGGGCCGTCAGATCAGAAGGTTAAGGTCTAAGGATATAGCTTCAGTGAAAGTGCAGTGGAGAGGGCAGCCGGTGAAGGAGGCCACCTGGGAGACCGAGCGGGAGATGCGGAGCAGATACCCCCACCTACTTGAGACTCCAGGTATGTTTCTAGACCCGTTCGAGGACGAACATTAGTTAAAGAGGGGGAGAATGTAACGACCCCGCCGGTCGTTTCGAGAGTTTAGCCCTGTATTTCCCATTTCTACTTCATTTTTGTATGGTTCAACTCTTTTGTGTTGCGTTGGCTCGATTGGTTCAGGTTCGGGGTGGTTGTGGTGAGAAATGGACACTCAGTCTCTTAGGTTGGTGATTTAGTTGGAAAAGTCAACCGGAAGTTGATTTATAGGTAAATGATCTCAGGATGTGGTTTATTGTGGCTCAGATAGCTTGATTAGGTGATTCGACACTTAGGAGTGTGTTCGAAATGTCATTCGGAGGTTCGGAGTAGGGTTAGGCTTGAATTGGCAAAATTAAATTTTTGGCAATTTCCGGTCGGTAGTGGAAAATTAGCTATCGGGGTCGAAATGGAATTTCGGAAGTTAGAACATGTCTGTAGTGTCATTTGGGATGTGTGTGCAAATGTGCAGGTCATTCGAACATGGTTTGGGTGGTTTCGGCATCGTTGGCGAATTTCGAAAGCTTAGAAATCCTTAGGCTTGAATTTTGATTTGATTTGGTATTTTAATGTTATTTTGAGTGTTCCGAGGGTTCGACTAGGTTGGTATGTTGGTATACGACTTGTTGGAACTTTTGGTTGAGAACCCGAGGGGCTCGGGATTGATTTCGGATGATGTTGGAAGGTTGGAAGTTGGAGAAAAATGCAGCAAAAGGTTGCTGGTGCAGACCTTCTGGTGTGGCCGCACCTGCGGACGGGGAGCCGCAGGTGCCAAGGCTCAGGTGCGGCAGACCTTGCACATATGCGGAAAAATGGAACCTGTCCTGGGAGCGCAGGTGCGGAAGATGGATCTGCGGGTAGAAGGCCGCATATGCGGATTTTTAGTTTAAGTGAGAATCCTCACCTGCGAGGGATTTTCCGTAGGTGTGGGCATGAGGTCACAGGTGCGAGATTGCTGGGCAGAACCTATATAAGGTTGCCTTCACGAATTTTCACTCATTTCTTCACCATTTGTGTCGAATTTTGGGGCTTTGAGCTGGGATTTCAAGGGGGAATCAAGTGTATTCAGTGAGGTAAGTTACATGGACCTTGTATCTTGTGTTTATGAGGATTATTCCATTGTTTAATCATGTTTTAGTGGGAAAATTTGGGAGATGAGGGCTTGAAATTTGAAAGTATAAATTGGGGATTTGAGGGACCATTTGGGGTCCGATTTTGATGTATTTGGTATGCATGAACTCGTGAGAGTGTAAGGATTCTAGTTTTGTGACTTTTATTGGAATCTGAGTCGTGGGCCCAGGGGTCGGGTTTGGCCAATTTCGGATTTTTTGATGTAAATTGGATATTTTTGAGTGAGCTTTGTCCCTTTAGCATATTGTGATGATATGAATCTGTTTTGAATAGATTCGGAGCGCGTTAAGGCCGAGTCGAGGGGAAAAAGCATGGCGGAGTAGTTTTTCATCTGGTTTGAGGTAAGTAACGATCATAAATCTAGACCTAAGGGTATGAAAGCCCCGTATTTTGTGTTGATTTGTTAAATGAGGTGACACACATGCTAGGTGATGGGCATGTGGGCGTGCACCGGTAGGGATTGTCCCGTAGCGACTATAAAGTCGCGTATTTGATTCGAAATCATATGATATTTCGTATTTTAGAGACTCCTACTATATCTTGGGCTGTAAGCCATAATTCGAGCCTTGTGCCGACCTGTTTGGACCCTCAGGGGTGTGTTTACTACTGTTCTCACACTGTTTTTGATAGAAAATATAATCTCAGTCATAATTTATACTTGTTTATTGATTATTCATGTTTATCACCCTGTTTTCAAACAAATGAAAGATATTTTGGGCTGAGTCCCCCTGATTTGTGGTGAGTTGCCCGAGTGGCTTGTGAGGGTGATGATTGAGCGAGGCGAGAGCCAGATTATGAGGATAGTGATGGATCAGGCTGCACGCCGCAGTGTTATATACATATATATTGGATCGGGTTGCCCACCGCAGCGAGATATATATTGGATCGGGTTGTACGCCGCAGCGATATAGCGCTTGGTATGAAGGAGCCCCTCCGGAGTCTGTACACCCCCAGTGAGCGCAGTCGACTATTTATTGATCGGGCTGCATGCCGCAGCATTTTATATATATATATATATATATATATATATATATATATATATACATATATATATATATATATACATATATATATGGCACCTATTGAGTGTGAGTGCTAATTGACAAGAGATGCGTCACGAGTGACTAACAGGCTGGCCCGAGAGGCTTTATATTGCGAGTGACACTGTGCCCGAGGGGATTATTTCCTATAAAGCTATTGTTTTCACTCTTCTTTACATCTTTGTCTCTAAACGATAAATGTTGAACCAATGTTTTTTTTAATATGAAATTTGGAAAGGGAAAAGCTGGAGTTTTATGAAACTTTAGGGATGTAGATCCCTGACTTGATTTATTATTTTTCACTGATGTTTATTATATGAATTTTCATGATTATAAAAGCTCGTCACCACACTCAAGTCCTTTTTTATATTTAGTACTTACTGAGTTGGTGTACTCATGTTACTCCCTGCACCTTGTGTGCAGATCCAGGTGCCCGGATCGAGTGAGATTCTATTCTTTATCAGTGGAGCAGTTGTCGGAGATTGTCGCAACCCCACCCTTCTCCCTGTCATTTTGGTGCTATTTATATTTTTCCTAGACTTGATGTATTAAGGAAACTGTGTCAGATTCTGTGTTTAATTAAATGCTCATGACTGCTGACTCCGGGTTTTGGGGATTTTGTTAAGATGTTTTCATTACTTATCCGCATTTGTGAAATATAAAGAGTGGAAGATTTTTGATAAACCACGTTATTGATTTAAATGGAAAGTTCCTTGTTTTATGTTCAATAAATCGGCTAGCCTAGTACCTCGATAGGCGCCATCACGACCAGTGTAGATTTGGGGTCGAGACAAGTTGGTATTAGAGCCTAGGTTACATAGGACTCAACGTTCATGAGCAGGTTCAGTAGAGTCTTGCGGATCGGTACAGAGACATCTGTACTTATCTTCGAGAGGCTGTAGAATTCTTAGGAAAAAAATCTCACATTTCTTGAATTCTTGTCGTGCGAATCTATTGATTCTGGCAACTAAACTTCTATTGTTTCATTCTCTCACAGATGGTGAGGAAATGCGTTACTGGTCATGGCGATCAGCTACCAGTGGGACCCATGAGGAGTCGAGGCCGTGGTAGGGGTAAAGGTGTAGCCCTCGCAGCGATCGGGGCGATACTTTAGACCCGCCTATTGTTCCAGATCAACTCCCAGCCATAGATGCTCTAGTGGGACCAGCTCAGGCACCAGTTGTGCCTATTGTTATTCCGGGTCTTCAGGAGACCTTGGCCCAGATTCTAACTGCATGCACCAGACTTGCTCAGGCAGTCACTATTCCTACTTCAGTCGCTACTTCTAAGGCCAGGGGAGGCATTTAGACTCCAGCTGCCCGTACACCTGAGCAGCTTATTCAGGGGCTTCAGACACCGAAGACAGTTCCAGCTCAGCCGGTTGCACCAGCCCAGGATTTTGTGGTTCCAGCTATGGCTGACGACGAGCAGCGCAGGTTGGAGAGATTTGAGAGGCTTCGGCCTCCGACTTTTAGTGGTGCCGAGGGTGAGGATGCCCAGGATTTCTTAGCCAAGTGTCAGAGGATGCTTCATACGGCAGGGATATTGGAGACCAGTGGGGTATCATTTACTACCTTCCAGTTCTCAGGAGTTGCATTTACTTGGTGAGAGGCTTATGAGAGGCGTAGGCCCATTGGTGCAGTGCCCGTTTCTTGGCAGCAGTTTTCCACTCTCTTCTTAGAGAAGTATGTTCCACAGCCCCGCATAGAGGAGCTGTGCAGGCAGTTTGAGCAGTTGCGACAGGGTGAGATGACGGTGTCACAGCACAAGACGAGGTTTTCAGAGCTTTCCCATCATGCTATTTGGTTAGTCCCTAAAGAGAGAGATAGTATCAGGAGATTTATGGATGGCCTCTTGTTTCAACTCCGTATTCTTATGACCAGAGAGAGGGTATCGGGTGTTACTTTTTAGAAGGTTGTTGCTATTACCCAAGAGATTGAGTTGGTTCTTCGTCAGGAGCGAGATGAGAGGGGGCCAAGAGGCCTCGAGGCTCGGGTAGTTTCGGTGGTGTTCCTTCAGGGGGCAGTTCCAGCACGGCAGGGACCGTTCATTTAGGCAGGCTCAGTAGGGCCGCTCAGGTTATCGTGGTGTATCCGCTGGTCGTGGTCCTCACAGTTCTCATCAGGGGCATCCATCATTCAGTACTCTTCCATCCCAGAGTTCATCTCGACCACCTTCGATTCAGGGCTCATCTATGCTTGATTCTTCTAGAGGTTATCCTGGTGCTAGGGGTTCCCTTTAGTCCCCGTCTCCAACACCGAGGAGTTGTTACGAGTGTGGAGAGTTTGGGCATATGAGAAGGCAGGGTCCTCATTTTCTTGGGTTTCTATCTCAGTAGAGGGGTCAGTCCTTGATATAAGCTCTAGTTACATTACCACCCACCCAGGCAACGAGGGGTAGGGGTCAGGCAGCTAGAGGCCGCCCTTGAGGGGAAGGTAGATCCGGTAGATGTCAGGCCCGTTTTTATGCACTTCTATCCAGACCAAATGCTATGGCCTCAGATACAGTGATTATAGGTATTGTTTCAGTTTGTCACCGAGATGCTTCGGTCTTATTTGATCCTGTTTCCACGTATTCTTATGTTTCATTGTATTTTTCCCACTTTCTGTATATGCCCCACGAGTCCTTAGTCACATCTGTTCATGTGTCGACCCCGGTGGGCGATATATTATTGTAGACCGAGCTTATCGATCATGTGTGATATCTATTGGGGGGTCAGGAGACCCGAATGGATCTACTATTGCTTAGCATGATTTACTTTGATGTGATATTGGGCATGGATTGGCTATCTCCGTGTCTTGTTATTCTTGATTATCACGCTAAGACTGTGACCTTAGCGATGCCGAGATGCCCGAGAGTCGAGTGGAGAGGTTCTATTGATTATGTTCCTAGTAGGGTGATTTCATACCTGAAGGCTCAGCGTATGGTAGATAAAGGATGTCTGTCTTATTTGGATTTTGTAAGGGATGTCAGTGTTGAGGCTCCCACTATTGATTCTCTTCCCCTAGTCCGTGAGCATTTGGACGTGTTTCCTGCTGATCTGCCGGACATGCCGCCCGACAGGGATATTAATTTTAGCATAGAGCTAGTGTGGGGCACTCAGCCTATTTCTATTCCACCGTATCGTATGCCACCAGTGGAGTTGAAGGAATTGAAAGAGCAGGTTCAGGAACTCCTAGAAAAAGGGTTCATCCGGCCTAATGTGTTACCGTGGGGTGCACCGGTGTTGTTCATGAAGAAGAAAGATGGTTCCATGAGAATGTTTATTGACTATAGGCAGCTGAACAAGGTTACAATAAAGAATAAGTATCCTCTGCCTCGCATTGATGATTTGTTTGACCAACTTCAGAGATCTTGGGTGTTCTCTAAGATTGATTTGAGATCCGGGTACCATCAGTTGAAGATTTGAGATTCAGATGTTTCAATGATGACTTTCAGGACTCGTTATGGCCACTATGAGTTTTGGTGATGTCTTTTGGGTTGACCAATGCCCTAGCAGCGTTCATGCATTTGATGAACATCGTATTTCAGCCATATTTTGATTCCTTTGTTGTTGTGTTCATTGATGACATTCTGGTGTATTCTTGTATCCAGGAGGAGTATGCTCAGCATTTGAGGGTTGTATTACAGAGATTGAGGGAGGAGAAGCTTTATGCATAGTTATCCAAGTGTGAGTTTTGGCTGGGCTCAGTAGCTTTCTTGGGACATAGGTGTCCAGCGAGGGTATTCGAGTTTATCCAAAGAAGATAGAGGCGGTGCAGAGTTGGCCCAGACCGTCCTCAGCTACAAAGATTAGGAGCTAACTTGCTTTGGTGGGTTATTATCGTCTCTTTGTGGAGGGGTTTTCTTTTATTGCTTCACCCTTGACCAAATTGACTCAGAAGGGTGCTCTGTTCAGGTGGACAGAAGAGTGTGAGGAGAGCTTCCAGAAGCTCAAGACGGCTTTGACCTCAGCTCCAGTGTTGGTATTGCCATAAGCTTCAGGTTCTTATATCGTGTGTTGTGATGCCTCGAGAATAGGCATTAGTTGTGTTTTGATGCAGGAGGGTAGGTTGATTGCCTATGCCTCACGCCAGTTGAAGACTCATGAGAAGAATTACCTGGTGCATGATCTCGAGCTAGCAACCATTGTTCACGCCTTGAAGATTTGGCATCATTATTTAAACGGGGTTCATTATGATGTTTTTATTGATCACCGTAGCCTGCAGCACTTGTTTAAACAGAAGGATCTGAATTTGCATCAGAGGAGATGGTTGGAGCTTCTCAAGGACTATGATATCACTATTCTGTACCATCCAGGGAAGGTCAATGTAGTGGCAGATGCCTTGAGTCGTAGAGCAGAGAGTTTGGGGAGTCTAGCATATCTTTCAGCAGCTGAGAGACCATTAGCACTTGATGTTCAGGCCTTAGCGGGCCAGTTGGTGAGGTAGAATCTATCGGAGTCCCGTCGGGTATTGGCTTGTGTAGAGGTATTCTCTTTATGACCGTATCAGAGAGCACCAGTATGATGACCCACATTTGCTCGCTCTTCAAGATAGGGTCAGGCGAGGTGATGCCAGGGATGTAGTTATTGGCGATGATGGTTTTATGAGGATGCAGGGTCGGATATTTGTGCCTAATGTAGATGGGCTTCAGGAGTTGATTCTTGAGGAGGCCCACAACTCGCGGTATTCTATCCATCCAGGTGACGCGAATATGTCAGGATCTGAGGAAGCGCTACTAGTGGAGGCAGATGGAAAAGGATATTGTTGGATTTGTAGCTCGGTGTCTCAACTGCCGCAGGTCAAGTACGAGCACCAGAGACCGGGTGGATTACATCAGAGTTTGGTTATTCCTGAGTGGAAGTGGGAGCGGATCACCATGGACTCTGTAGTCGGGCTCCCACGGACTTCGAGGAGGTTTGATGCTATATGGGCTATTGTGGACCGGCTGACTAAGTCCACTCACTTCATTCCTGTTGGTACTACTTATTCTTCGGAGCGGTTGACTGAGATTTATATCTGGGAGATTGTTCGGTTGCATGGTGTTCCGGTTTCCATCATTTTTGACATAGTTACTCAGTTCACATGCAGTTCTGGAGGTTCGTGTAGAGAGAGTTGGGTACCCAGGTTGAGTTGAGCACGGCCTTTCACCCTCAGACGGATGGGCAGTCCGAGCGCACTATTCATGGGACCAATTTCTTCCACTCGCAGAGTTTACATATAATAATAGTTATCAGTCGAATATTCAGATGGCTCCGTATGAGGCTTTGTATGGGAGGAGGTGTCGATCTCCAGTTGGTTGGTTTGAGCCGGGTGAGTCTAGACTCATGAGTACGGATTTGATACAGGATTCTTTAGATAAGGTGAAGATGATTCAGTAGGGGCTTCGCACGGCGCAGTCGAGGCAGAAGAGTTATGCTGACCGGAGGGTCCGGGGTGTATCTTTCATGGCTGGGGAGAAGGTCCTGCTGAAGGTGTCACCCATGAAGGGTGTTATGCAATTTGGGAAGAGGGGCAAATTGAGTCCCCGGTTCATTGGGCCTTTTGAGGTTCTTCAGAGGGTTGGAGAGGTGGCTTATAGACTTTCCTTACCAACTAGCTTGTCGAGCGTGCATCCACTATTTCATGTTTCCATGCTTTGAAAGTATATTGGTGACTCGTCTCATGTTTTGGACTTCTGTTCGGTGTATCTAGAGGGTGATATGTCTTATGAGGTGGAGCCAGTAGCTATTTTGGGTCTTCAGATCAGAAGGTTGAGGTCTAAGGATATAGCTTCAGTGAAAGTGCAGTGGAGAGGGCAGCCAGTGGAGGAGGCCACCTGGGAGACCGAGCGGGAGATGCGGAGTAGATACCCCCACCTATTTGAGAATCCAGGTATGTTTCTAGACCCATTCAAGGATGAACATTTGTTTAAGAGGGGGATAATGTAACCACCCGGCCGGTCGTTCCGAGAGTTTAGCCCTGTATTTCCCATTTCTGCTTCAGTCTTGTATGGTTCAACTCTTTTGTGTTGCGTTGGCTCGATTGGTTCAGGTTCGGAGTGGTTGTGGTGAGAAATGAGACACTCAATCTCTTAGGTTGGTGATTTAGTTGGAAAAGTCAACCGGAAGTTGACTTATAGGTAAATGATCTCGGGATGTGGTTTTTTGTGGCTCGGAAAGCTTCATTAGGTGATTCGGCACTTAGGAGTGTGTTCGAAATGTCATTCGGAGGTCCAGAGTAGGGTTAGGCTTGAATTGGTGCAATTGATTTTTTGGCGATGTCCGGTCGGCAGTGGAAAATTAGCTATCGGGGTCGGAATGGAATTCGGAAGTTGGAACTGGTCTGTAGTGTCATTTGGGATGTGTGTGCAAATTTGCAGGTCATTCGGACGTGGTTTGGGTGGTTTCGGCATCGTTTGCGAATTTCGGAAGCTTAGAAATACTTAGGCTTGAAGTTGGATTTGATTTGGTGTTTTAATGTTATTTTGAGTGTTTCGAGGGTTCGACTAGGTTGGTATGTTGGTATACAACTTGTTGGTACTTTCGGTTGAGGACGCGAGGGGCTCGGGATTGATTTCGGATGATGTTGGAAGGTTGGAAGTTGGAGAAATATGCCGCAAATGGTTGCTGGTGCAGTCCTTCTGGTGTGGCCGCACCTGCGTACAGGGAGCCGCAGGTGCGGCAGACCTTGCACAGATGCGGAAAAATGGAACCTGGCCTAGGAGCGCATGTGCGGAAGATGGATCTGCGGGTAGAAGGCCGCAGATACGGATTTAGTTTAAGTGAGAATTCGCACCTGCGAGGGATTTTCGCAGTTGTGGGCATGGGGTCGCAGGTGCGAGATTGTTGGGCAGAACCTATATAAGGTTGCCTTCGCGAATTTTCACTCATTTCTTCACCATTTGTGTCGGATTTTGGGGCTTTGAGCTGGGATTTCAAGGGGGAATCAAGTGTATTCAGTGTGGTAAGTTACATGGACCTTGTATCTTGTGTTTATGACGATTATTCCATTGTTTAATCATGTTTTAGTGGGAAAATTTGGGAGGTGAGGGCTTGAGATTTGAAAGTATAAATTGGGGATTTGAGGGACCATTTGCGGTCCGATTTTGATGTATTTGGTATGCATGAACTCGTGAGAGCGTAAGGATTCTAGTTTTGTGACTTTTATCGGAATCTGAGTCGTGGACCCGGGGGTTGGGTTTGGCCAATTTCGGGATTTTTGATGTAAATTGGATATTTTTCGAGTGAGCTTTGTCCCTTTAGCATATTGTGATGATATGAATCTATTTTGAATAGATTCGGAGCGCGTTAAGGCCGAGTCGAGGGGAAAAAACATCGCGGAGTAGTTTTTCATCCGGTTTGAGGTAAGTAATGATCGTAAATCTAGACCTGAGGGTATGAAACCCCGGTATTTCGTGTGGATTTGATAAATGAGGTGACGCACATGCTAGGTGACGGGCGTGTGGGCGTGCACCGATAGGGATTGTGACTTGGTCTGTCCCGTAGCGACTATAAAGTCGTGTATTTGATTCGAAATCATATGATATTCCGTATTTTAGAGACTCATACTATATCTTGGGATGTATTCCATGTTTGGAGCCTTGTGCCAACCTGTTTTGGACCCTCAGGGGTGTGGTTACTACTATTCTCACAATGTTTTTGATAGAAAATATAATCTCAGTCATAATTTATACTTGTTTATTGATTATTCCTTTTTATCACCCTGTTTTCAAACAAATGAAAGATATTTTGGGTTGAGTCCCCGTGATTTGTGGTTAGTTACCCGAGTGGCTTGTGAGGGTGATGATTGAGCGAGGCCGAGAGCCGGATTATGAGGGTAGTGATGGATCAGGCTGCACGCTGCAGTGTTATATACATATATATTGGATCGGGTTGCACGCCGCAGAGGTATATATATTCGATTGGGCTGCACACCGCAATGAGATATATATTGTATCGGGCTGCACGCCGCAACGATATAGCGCTTGGGCTGAAGGAGCCCCTCCGGAGTCTGTACACCCCCAGTGAGCGCAGTCGATAATTTATGGATCGGGCTGCACGCCGCAACGTTTATATATATATACACGCTGCAGCGGTTGTTATATGGCACCTATTGAGTGTGAGTGCTGATTGACGAGAGATGAGTCACGAGTGACT
This sequence comes from Nicotiana knightiana, assembly GCA_005239525.1. NCBI lineage: Eukaryota > Viridiplantae > Streptophyta > Magnoliopsida > Solanales > Solanaceae > Nicotiana > Nicotiana knightiana. The sequence continues at coordinate 50,916 of ML415779.1, read as the reverse complement.
GAGAGGCTGGCCGAGAGGCTTTATATTGCGAGTGACACTGTGTCTGAGGGACTTATTTGCTATGAAGCTAATGTTTTCACTCTTCTTTACATCTTTGTCTCTAAACGATAAATGTTGAACCAATGTTTTTTTTAATATGAAATTTGGAAAGGGAAAAGCTGGAGTTTTATGAAACTTTCGGGACGTAGATCCCTGGCTTGATTTATTGTTTTCCAATGATGTTTATTATATGAATTTTCATGATTATAAAATCTGATCACTGCACTCAAGTCCTTACTCCCTGCACGTTGTGTGCAGCTCCAGCTGCCCAAATCGAGTGAGATCCGGTTCTTCATCAGTTCAGCAGTTGTCGGAGATTGTGAGGTAGATGCACGGCGTTCGCAGCCCACCCTTCTCCCTCTCATTTTTTTGATATTTATATTTTTCCTAGACTTGATGTATTAAGGAAACCGTGTTAGATTCAATGTTTCATTAGATGCTCATGACTGTTGACTCCGGATTTTGGGGATTTTGGTCAGACATTTCATTACTTATCCGCATTTGTGAAATATAAAGAGTGGAAGATTTTTGATAAATCACGTTATTGATTTAAATGGAAAGTTCCTTGTTTTATGTTTAGTAAATCGGCTAGCCTAGTGCCTCGATTGGCGCCATCACCGCTAGTACAGATTTGGGGTCGTGACAGTTTCCCAAACCAATTATGGTATAATAGCAAGGTGGTTCAGAAAAGTTATTGGTCAACATGTTCAAATCCCATGTCGTATTTTTTGAATCACCTCGTACAAGTCATTGCCTTTAATATTTGACAAAAAATAACTTTTCGCATTAACAATTAATGTTTACTACTTATGTCGGCAACTTAGCAACCTAAAGCCATTATCATAGCGTTATAAATACATGATCCATTTTAATTGATTTTTAGGTTATTTTTACACATATTAAAGAATTCACCTTTCAATATTAATTAATAATATTAATCTTATTGTTCATTGAAAATATAATAAATACTCTTAAGTTCTTTACTCCAATGGCAACTTTAGAAAAAAGAAGTTAATTTCTTCTTGATATCTAAAAAAATCAAATTTTGTGGACCACAAAAAAAGGTCAAAAAATTAATTAAAGTGGACCTAAGAGAGTAGTAGCTATATAAAACAATTTTCAAAAGAGTTTATCTTTGTGAAAACTTCCTAGGGAAAATACACAACTGAACACGCAGAGAAAGTAGTTTTTCTACGTTGTATTTAGGGGCATGTTCCTTCTTATACAATATTTGAAATTTATTTAACATAATTGTTTAAATTTTGTATTTACGCATCCTAAACAAGTTTTTCTTACAATTTATATAATCAATTATTAATGCCTTAAGTTAGGGGATTCTTTGCTTGAAAAATGGCGTAATTGATGGGAACGAAGTCCAAAAATTCCTTCCATCTAAATAAGACTCTTTCTAGTGGTATGTTACCTATTTTAAGGCATAATTAGCGCAAATCTTCTCTCTCTCTCTCTTTGCCATAATTACTTATTTTAAGAAAAGAATAATGCATGGTACATCAGGATACAAATTAAAAATAAATTTCATACAAAATCAATATAAAATTTGATATATATACAACAATATATATATATATATATATATATATATATATATATATATATATATATATATATATATATATATATATATATACTAAAAGCAAATTGCATACAACTAATTATACAATATAAAAGTAATTTACGACTTATCTACAACTTTTATACGTCATTCTTACCCAGTTAAATACAACTACAATATCATACAACTTAAATACAGTTTTCATACAAATGTTATACAATATGGATTTTTTATATGATTTGTATATATTTTGTATGTGGTGTTTTATGCTATTGCTTCTTCGAATTTCAATCTGAAATTTCAGCCAAATCAAATCTAATCTTCACCAAACACCCTCAAAATCGAGATATAAACTCCATAGAATATTGTAACGACCCGACATATTATTTTGAGGATTAGTGTCCCGTTCAGTAGCTTCAGGTCTCGAACAACTTTGTATTATGTGTTATGACGTGTGTGCGTCACTGAGTTCAGATTTCGGATGATTCGGGATCAATTTGAAAGAAGGATTCTTATTTTAGAAGCTTAAGCGGTAAGAGTTGACTGAAATTTTGACTTTCATGTAGACGACTCCAAAATGGCATTTTGATTATTCCAGTAACTTCGTATGATGATTTTGGACTTAGGCATGCGTCTGGATTTGGATTTGGAGGACCATAGGGTAATTTGATGCATTTTGGCAAAAATTAGGAACTTGAAGTTTTGGAAGGTTAAGAGGTTTGATCGGGAGTTGACTTTGTTGATATTGGGCTCGGATTGCTATTATGAGAGTTGGATTAGCTCTGTTATTTCATTTGGAACTTGCATGCAAAATTTGACGTCGTTCTGGGTTGATTTGATATGTTTCGGCACGAGTTTTGGAAGTTGGAAGATTTGAAAGTTCATAAATTCGATTTGAGGTGCGATTCATAGTTTCGATGTTATTTGATATGATTTGAGACCTTGAATAGGTCGTGTTATGTTATAAGACTTGTCGGTATTTTCGGAAGTGGTCCCAAGTTGCTCGGGTGAGATCCAGACGGGGTTCGGATCGTGGAGCCTTGTTGAAGCTACTGGAATTTTTGGTTGTTGGTGTCTTCGCACCTGCGCATGAGGGACCGCAGGTGCATGCTCACAGAAGCATGTTACTCTTTGCAAAAGCAACCTGGGGAAAGCTGGTTGGGGAGGCTTTGCAGAAGCGGAAGTTGGCTTCGCAGAAGCGAAGGGAGCGCAGAAGCGATGGCTTGCTCGCACATGCGTTAGCGACGAAGCGGATTTTCTGCCGCAAGTGCGATGGTGTTGTTGGCCAGTGCATTCGGAGAAACGAGATTTGTCTCACAAAAGCGAGCTCGCAGGCGTGCAAATCTGTCAGCAGATGCGGAACTGGATAGAAACATAAGGGATCAAACTTGGTCATTTCTTCATTTCGTTTTGGATTTTTGGAGCTCGGTTGTGGGCGTTTCTGGAGGGATTTTTCATACATTTGTCTTGGAAAAGTGTTCTATATCCAAAAGCGATTATATTTCATAATGCCATGGTTATTTTCATTAAGTGTTAGTGAATCAAATGGAAGAAATTTGTAAAACTTTTCAAAAACGAAAAATGGAGATTTGGAGGAGATTCGTTATCGAAATTTGATAATTTTGGTATGGTTGAACTCGTATCAGAATGTGTTTTTTTGGGTTTTTTGAATTTTATCGAGTTTCGAGGTGCGGGCCCGGGTGTTTATTTTTAAGTTGATTTTATATTTTTTTTTAAAGATTGAAGTTTTATTATCTGAAATTATTTCCTATGAGTTTTATTTATGATTTGAAGTTATTTTGGCTAGATTTAAGCCGTCCGAAGGTTGTTTCACTTGAAAAGGTCATTTTAGAGTAACGATCTAACTTCTTTGAGGTAAGTATCTTGCCTAACTTTGTGTAAGGGAACTACCCCTTAGGATTTGAGTCATTGGTGCTACTTGTGCCATGTGAAGACCATGTATGCGAGATGATGAGTACGTGCGCGAGCTTAATTATGGAAATTTGACTGTTCAGGGATCTTAAGTTCTTCTACTCATTAGATGTGAAGTTGTTTTGTCATGTTAAATTTTCCATTTACTAGTTTCACATTTAAGTGTCTTAATTGGAACTAATTACTTCATATTCCTCCCTTATTGTCGATTAAACTCTTAGGTGCCTTAACTCAAGTTATTGTCTCCTCTATTGCCATGCTATCCTTCCCAAATTGCTTATCCTTAATTGAAGTTATTATTATCTTTTCCATAAATTGTCTATCCTTAATTGATGTTATTATTATCTTTTCCGTAATCACTTATCCTTAATTGAATTTGTTGTATCTTTTCTGAAACTGCACAACTAAAATGAATTTTTGTTGCCCATTATCATTGTTGACTTATCCTTAATTGGAATTATTGATTCATGTTATCTCTCTTATCGTCGAACTGTACTTTTGCAGAATCATTGCTACATATTATCTCTTTCTTGTTGAGTTATTCTTGTTGAGACTATTATTCCTTATTGTGTCCTTCTTTGTGAGCTCGTTCTACCTTCTCTTTGTGTTCTGTAATTCCTGATTTGATTTACTTGTCATATTCTCGTGCTATTGTCATCATTGTTGTTGTATTCAGTGTTGTTGAGCCGAGAGCTATGTGTGGTTGTGATGTTGAAACTATTTTGAGGAAATTTTATGGCATGTGGGCACATATTGTGAAAGTCATTTATCTAGGTTGTTATAATTTGACACAATTGTTGTTATTTAGAGAATTGTTATGTGTTTGCACGAGGTTTCTACTGTGTGGTTGTTATTGTGTTTGCACAAGGTTTTTGCCGTGCGGTTGTTATTGTGTTTGCACGAGATTTATGTCGTGCGATTGTTATTGTGTTTGCACGAGGTTTCTGCCATGCAGTTGTTATTGTGTTCCATGAGGTATTCGGCGGGCTTGTTGTTATTGATATGCATGTGGCGGTATAAGGTCTGAGTGTTGAAACGTATGCGGTGAGATAAGGTGGGCTTGAAATGCATGGCTAGTAGGGGAACTACTAGAAGCCATGTGGTGTGATAAGGTGCGCTAAAATGCGGGATGCTATTTCGGAAAAATAGTTTTCAAAAAAAAATATAAAGGCTCCCGCACTGATATAAGTGAAAAGTTGTGATTCATTTTATGATTTGAGACTACGAGACGGTAACTCGGTAGGGCTCATGTTGTCATTTCCCCATTCTTCTGTACTTGTCTTTGATTGTTGTTTTCCTCAACGTACTTTAGACTGTCTTCCTCTGTATTGCAATATTTGCTTAGTTCTATGTAGTCAAATCTTGTTTTGCCTGCTGTTGCGTTGTAACGACCCGACCGGTCATTCCGTGAGATTTACCCCGTTTCCCCTATTTATGCATTTATTATGTATTGCTTTCTTGTTTTGGATGTATTGGATCAGTTGGTTTGGGTCCAGAGTGGTTATAACGAGAGTTTAGGAAGTTAGCCTTTTAAAGTAGCCTAATAGTTGAGAAAGTCAACTGAGAGTTGACTTATTGGTAAACGACCTCGGAATACGAATTTTATGGCTCGAATAGCTTCGTTAGGTGATTTGGGACTTAGGAGTGTGTTCGGAATATTTTTGTGATATCCAGTGTAGAATTAGGCTTGAATTGGCGAAAGTTAATTTTTGGCGATTTTCGGTCGACAGCGGAAATTTGCTATCGAGGTCGGAATGGAATTCCGGAAGTTGGAAAAGGTTCGTAATGTCATTTTGGATATGTCTGCAAAATTTCAGGTCAATCGGAGGTGTTTTGGTTGGTTTTTAGTTGGCGAATTTTAGAAGTTTCAAAGTTCTTAGGCTTGAATTTGATGTAAATTTGGTGTTTTCGTGTTGTTTTTGGTGTTCCGAAGGCTCGACTAAGTTTTAATGATGTTATGGGATATGTTGGCATGTTTGGTTGGGGCCCCGAGGGGCTCGGGATTGATTCGGATGGTTGACGGGAAGTTGGAGTGGATTTTGGAAAATCTGTTGTGTTGCTACTGGTGTTTTCGCACCTACGAATGGGGAGTCGCGGGTGCGATAACGCAGGTGCGGAAAGGGGGATCGCAGGTGCAAGTTTTGCTTGCCTGGGAGAAGTCCCGTGCGAGGGGTTTGTCGCACCTGCGATGTCGCTGGTGCGGAAGGTGCATCGCACCTGCGATGCCGCAGGTGCGAAGAAATGGTCGCAGGCGTGTGTTTGGTCGTTAAGTTAGTTTTTCGCAGGTGCGCACCTGTGACCGCAGGTGCACACCTGGGACCGCAGGTGCGGCCAATATTCCGCAGGCGCGAAAATGACTGTACAGAACAGTATAAAAAGACCCCTTCCGCGGAATTATTTAAATTTTCATCAAATTGTATGCGGGGGAGTCCATTGAAGAGGGTTTTGAGAGGGGATTTCCAGGTTCTTCAGTAAAGGTGAGTTCCTTGATTTGTTACTCCCGTTCCTATGCTATTTTTATTGAGATTAGACTTAAAAATTTAAGAATTTGGGTAGGAAAAGTTGGAAAAATGGGAGGAAGGAATTGGGATTTCTTTTGAGATTTTGGAATGGCAATTGTGATCCAATTTTAGTGTTCTTGGTATGTATAGAATCGTGGGAGGATGAGGGTTCTAAAGATGTAAATATTTTTGGATTCTGAGACAGGGGACCGGGGCTCGGGTTTGGCCGAATTTCGAGATTTTTTTTAATTTGATGATTTTCGATTGGGTAGTGTTCCAAGAGTATATTTTGACGATGTTATCTGGTTTTTGGCTAGATTCGGAGTAATCGGGAGCCAATTTTAGGGGCAAAGGCATAGCGGACTAGTGTCGCAACCTGGTAGAGGTAAGTAATGGTCTTAAATTTTGTCCTGAGGGTATGGAACCCCGGACTGCATTATTTTTGCACTGAATTTGGAATGGCGCACATGTCGGGTGACGAACATGTGGCGCGTACTGATTTTTCGGATTGGACTAGGTCCTCTCCGTGGCAACAAATGAGTCGCATATTTACTCAAAACTTGTGTTAAATTATGTTCTAAAGATTTGTGAAATATTTGGGCTATAAGCTGTGTTTGGGGCCTTGTGTCGATCTTTTTAAACCCCTTTGAGGGTGTTTTATTGTTGTTTTCCTCACTACCTATTGATAGTTTTACTCAGCATCATTATGCATACTGTTTTATTTGAAACTCAGCCTGATTTACACTACATGAGCATTAAAATGATGTCTTCTGGTCGAGTACCCCGTTCTATTACTTCGCACGAGGGGCTTTTCAAGTGGTTCCACCGAGTGTGGACGAGGGCCAAGAGTGATGGTGAGGTGCTGAGTGATAGTAGCGCTTGTGCCGAAGGAGCCCCTCCGGAGTCGGTACACACCCCCAGTGAGCGCACCGAGTGCGAGTGATTGAGTGATTGGGAGGCATGAGTGGTTGTGAGGTGCTGAGTGATTGTGAGGTGCTGAGGCATTGTGAGGCATGCCCGAGGGGATGATTATGAAACATGTTTTCGCTCGACGGGCTACTTATGATTTTACTACATTCATTGCATACCAAATTTTTGTTTTAAAGTTACTAAAAAAATGTGCATTGTTTAAGAACTTTTATGAAGTTGATTTTGAAGGCATGATAATTTCGTTTATCTATGTATACTATTGAAAAGTAAGGTTGTGTATATTATGACTTTGATTTTTCTGTGATTCCTTGATACTTAGACTTGATTTATCTCCATTACTACTGAGTTGGCGTACTCACATTACTCCCTGCACCTCTGTGTGCAGATTCAGGAGCAGAGATCGAGCATTAACTTGTATATACATATATCGCAGCGGAGCCGGATCGTGGGGATATAGAGGTAGATTTTCAGCGTTCGCAGCATCTCTGCTTTCCCTTCCTATTGTATTTATCTTTGATTCGGAGTTTTGTATCTTAATACTTCATTTTGACTCATTTCATTAGATGCTCATGACATGTTGGCTCTGGGTTTTGGGGATGGCAGTGTTGTATATAAAAATTTGGCTTATTATGTTAAGTAAATTTCTGCATATTGTTATGAAATGCTTGAAACTTAAATGAGATTTTCAAAAGAAAAGGTGAACGCGCGGTAGTCGGCTAGCCTAGTTCCACGATAGGCGCCATCACGGTCGGTTAGGATTTGGGGTCGTGACAGCTTGGTATCAGAGCCCTAGGTTACATAGGAGTCAACGGATGAGCAGGTTTAGTAGAATCTTGCGGATCGGTACGGAGACGTCTGTACTTATCTTCGAGAGGCTGCCAAACTTTTAGGAAACATTCTATCTTTCTTGAACTCTTTCGTGCTGATCTATTGATTCTTGAAATCTGAACTGACGTTGTTTCACTCTCTCACAGATGGTGAGGACACGCCATACCGATCAGGGTGACCAGTCACCGGCTAGACCAGCGAGAGGTCGAGGCCGTGGTAGAGGTAGGGACCAGCCCGCGTAGCAGCCGGGGTAGTACCTCAGGATCCCCCTATTGATCATGATCAGGTTCCCGCCGATGGTGTCCCAGCGGGACAGGCTCAGGCACCAGCAGTGCCTATGGTTATTCCGGGTCTTCAGGAGGCCCTGTCTCAGATATTGTCAGTATGCACTGGTTTGGCTCAGGCCGTTGCCATGTCTTCTTCTGCCACCACAGCTCAGGCCGGGGGAGGCAATCAGACTCCAGCTGCCCGGGCACCTGAGCAGGCTGCACAGGGTATTCAGGCACCGGGAGCAGCCCCAGCTCAGCCAGCTGCTCCGGTTCAGGATTATGTGGTCCCTGCTATGCCTGAGGACGAGCAGCGCAGGTTGGAGAGATTCAGCAGACTTCAGCCTCTGACTTTCAGCGGTACAGAGGGCGAGGATGCCCAGGGATTTCTAGATAGGTGCCAGAGGATACTGCGCACCGCGGGTATTCTGGAGACCAGTGGGGTCTCATTTGTTACCTTTCAGTTTGCGGGTGCTGCCTTTACTTGGTGGGAGTATTTCGAGAGGCGTAGACCGGTTGGTTTCAGCACCTCTTACCTGGCAGCAGTTCTCCGAAATCTTTCTANACCGATCAGGGTGACCAGTCACCGGCTAGACCAGCGAGAGGTCGAGGCCGTGGTAGAGGTAGGGACCAGCCCGCGCAGCAGCCGAGACAGTACCTCAGGATCCCCCTGCCGATCATGACCAGGTTCCCGCTGATGGTATCCCAGCGGGACAGGCTCAGGCACCAGCAGTGCCTATGATTATTCCGGGTCTTCAGGAGGCCCTGTCTCAGATATTTTCAGTACGCACTNCACAGGGTATTCAGGCACCGGGAGCAGCCCCAGCTCAGCCAGCTGCTCCGGTTCAGGATTATGTGGTCCCAGCTATGCCTGAGGACGAGCAACGCAGGTTGGAGAGATTCAGCAGACTTCAGCCTCCTACTTTCAGTGGTACAGAGGGAGAGGATGCCCAGGGATTTCTAGATAGGTGCCAGAGGATACTGCGCACCGCGGGTATTCTGGAGACTAGTGGGGTCTCATTTGTTACCTTTCAGTTTGCGGGTGCTGCCTTTACTTGGTGGGAGTATTTCGAGAGGCGTAGACCGGTTGGTTTCAGCACCTCTTACCTGGCAGCAGTTCTCCGAAATCTTTCTAGAGAAGTATGTTCCTCAGTCCCACAGAGAGGAGCAGCGTAGGCAGTTTGAGCAGCTGCGCCAGAGAGAGTTATCAGCCACTCAGTACGAGATGAGATTTTTCGAGTTGGATAGGCATGCTTCTGAGATTATCCCTACTGATAGGGAGAGGG